>WNWK01028996.1:0-24827 GCA_009830355.1 Cherax destructor | reverse complement strand
GGTTCACCTTAAAAATTTCCCCTCTCAGCATTTTATATGTTATCATCATCTCCCCTTTTCCCCTCTCCTCCAGTGTTTGGTTTTTTTCCCCCTTAACTTTTTTATCATAGAATATGTCCCATAGCTTTTGGGACTAGTATCGGCGAACATTTGCATTTTTCTCACTTTTATGACGTGCTTGACCAAGCTTGGGTTTAAATTTTTGGCCCCCAAAATTTTTCAGTATTTTCAGATGTCCCCCTGTGTACAGAGTCCTGAACGACTCCTTACTAATGTGTCAAAATTCTATTCGGGGGTTTTGGTTAGTCGCCCATATCCCTGCAACATTTTTTTGGGGTTGACATGTGCCTTAGGAGATGCCCGGATTACTCAACCTAAGATCCTTTTCCCTTAAAGGGGGTTTTGGGGCCCCCCTTTTACATTTACTCTTTTTCAGGCCTTTGTCCATCCCTGATTTTTCATGAATTTGTATTTAAAAAAAAGGGGAACTACGGGCCCCCAAAATTCTGGGGGCCCTGAAGCCGGTCCAGATCCTTTGTAACCCCCCCCTGTCCTAAACACCCTCATCACGTACCATGACTCGTAGCCCCCCTTTCTGTCAGGTATTCTCTATTCCATTGCACCCCCTTTTTCCGTGGGGGGGGGGCCCCTTCACCCCAAAAAGGGTAATGCTTCATGTCTTTTTTTTTTTAAAAAGGGGGACTACATTTGTTTTTTTTTCCCCTTTTTTTTGGGGAAGCCCCGGGCTCCGATGGGGATTTTTTAAGGGTTTCCCCCATTTTTCCTTTGCTTCTCTCGGGGGACCCATGGGATAGGTCCCCATCGTTTTTGGGGTTTTTTTCCCGGTTTCCCCAGCAGCCTCTTCCTTGTCCTCAGTTGTGTGCATTGTGTCCAACATTTCCCCCCTTTTCCCTTTGGGGGAGTCCATGTCCTTTTCTGTGAATACTTTTTGAAACTCATTTTGGGGGCTCCTCCATAGTTCTCGGTTTTTTCTTGTGATCCCCCCCCCCCCCCCCTTCCCCCCAGCCTGATTACCTCCCCCTTTTGACTTTTTTTTTCCCCCGGGCGACTGACAACATCTTCGGGTGGTTAGTTTCCCTTGGCTTTTTTTTTTGTATTGTCAGTCCCCCCCTTCTTACCTGTCATTTTAAATTTTTGGGGGCCTCACGACTGCTCCCCTTTTCCCCGGGGCCTTTTTCCCTTTCCCTGATTTCTTCCATTTTGGGGGCACAGGGGGGTTTTAGCCTCTCTACATTTTTTTTAGGAAGCAAGGGCTTGCCCTGCCCCTTCCCTTTTTAAATCTTTTTTCAAAGCTCTCCTCTGTTTCCCCTTTGGGGATTGTTGTCACATATTCCAACATATCTTTTCCCAAAAACCCTGCCAGTTGTCTGCCCCCTTAAACCCCTTGGGGAGGAATTTCCTCCCCCGAGATTTTTTAAAAATTTTTAAATTTTTTTTTGCAGGGGATCGAGACATGGGTCCTGGCCCCCCCCTTTTTTCTGGCCCCCATTTGGGTCACCCCCAAAAAATGAGCTTTATCATACCCTTCTTAAAGCTGTGTAGGGGAACCCCCGCCTGACTACTTTTCGCTTCCCAAGCTTTTCCCCCTTCCCAAATACTTGTGACTGAAGAAATCTTCCTAACATCCCTGTGATTCATTTTTGAGTCTTCAACTTCCAACTGTGCCCCCTTTTTTGCTGTGTCCCATTTTTTGGGAAAATTCTGTCTTTTGTAAACCCTTTTTCAATTCCTCTCAGTATTTTATATGTCGTTATCATGTCCCCTATTCTCCTGCCCCCCAGTGTCGTCAGGTCGTTTTCCCCCTTTAAACCCCCCCTCGTAGGACATCCCCCCTTTGCTCCGGGACGGTCTTGTTGAAAACCCTTTTCACTTTTTTTGCTTTTTATGCTTGGATAAATGTGGTTTCCCAAAAACCGGGGCCCATCCCATTTGGGGCCAAAATTTCCGTGTCAGGGTCCGGGGAACGATTCTTTATTAAGATGTTGGAATGCTGTTGTAAGGTTTACTAGGCGCCCGTATGCTGCAGCAGTTATTTGGTTGATGAGCACCTCAGGAGATGTGCCTGGTGTTGGTGTTATACTCACCCCAAGATCTTTTTCCTTGATTGAGGTTTGTAGTCTCTGGCCCCCTAGACTGTACTCCGTCTGCAGTCTTCTTTTCCTTCCCCAATCTTCATGACTTTGCACTTGGTGGGGTTGAACTCTAGGAGCCAATTGCTGGACCAGGCTTGCAGCCTGTCCAGATCCCTTTGTAGTTCTGCCTGGTCCTCGTCCGATTGAATTCTTCTCATCAACTTCACATCATCTGCAAACAGGGACACTTCAGAATCTATTCCTTCCGTCATGTCGTTCACAAATACCAGAAACAGCACAGGTCCTAGGACTGACCATTGTGGAACCCCAGTCGTCACCGGCGCCCACTCTGACACCTCGCCACGTACCATGACTCACTGCTGTCTTCCTGACAGGTATTCCCTGATCCATTGTAGTCCCTTCCCTGTTATTCCTGCCTGGTCCTCCAGCTTCTGCACTAATCTCTTGTGTGGAACTGTGTCAAATGCCTTCTTACAGTCCAAGAATATGCAATCTACCCACCCCTCTCTCTCTTGTCTTACTGCTGTCACCGTGTCATAGAACTCCAGTAGGTTTGTGACACAGGATTTCCCGTCCCTGAAACCGTGTTGGCTGTCGTTGATAAGCTCATTCCTTTCTAGGTGCTCCACCACTCTTCTCCTGATAATCTTCTCCATGACCTTGCATACTATACATGTCAGTGACACTGGTCTGTAGTTTAGTGCTACGTTTCTGTCTCCTTTTTTAAAAATTGGAACTACATTTGCTGTCTTCCATACCTCAGGTAGTTGCCCTGTTTCGATAGACGTGTTGAAGATTGTTGTTAGGGGTACACATAGCTCCTCTGCTCCCTCTCTCAGGACCCATGGAGAAATGTTATCCAGCCCCATCGCCTTTGAGTCCAAGAATATGCTTAGTAGCCTCTTCACTTCCTCCTCAGTTGTGTGTATCGTGTCCAGCACCTGATGGTGTACCCTACCCCTCCTCCTTTCTGGAGGCCCTTCTATTTCCTCTGTGAACACCTCTTTGAATCTCATGTTGAGCTCCTCACACACTTTGCGGTCATTTCTTGTGACCTCCCCTCCTTCCTTCCTCAGCCTGATCACCTGGTCCTTGACTGTTGTTCTCCTCCTGATGTGGCTGTACAACAGCTTTGGGTCAGATTTGGCTTTCGCTGCTATGTAATTCTCGTATTGTCTTTGGGCCTCTCTTCTTACCTTTGTATATTCATTTCTGGCTCTACGACTGCTCTCCTTATTCTCCTGGGTCCTTTGCCTTCTATACTCTTCCATTTCCTGGTACACTTGGTTTTGGCTTCCCTGCACCTTTGGGTGAACCATGGGCTCATCCTGGCTTTTTCGCTTTTCCTGTTACCCTTGGGTATAAACCTCTCCTCAGCTTCCTTGCAAATTGTTGTCATATATTCCATCATCTCGTTTACCGACTTCCCTGCCAGCTCTCTATCGCACTGAACTCAGTGTAGGAAGTTCTTCATGCCCACGTAGTCACCTTTCTTGTAGTTTGGCTTCATTCGTGCAGCCCTTCCTGCTTCCCCCTCCACTTGTAACTCTACTATGTATTCGAAGCTTAGAACCATATGATCACTGGCCCCAAGGGGGCTTTCATGTGTGATGCCCTCAATATCTGCACTACTCAGGGTGAATACTAGGTCCAGTCTCGCTGGTTCATCCTCTCTTCTCTCTCTGGTAGTGTCCCTTACATGTTGGTACATGAGATTTTCCAGTACCACCTCGATCATTTTAGCCCTCCACGTTTCTTGGCCCCCATGTGGTTCTAAGTTCTTCCAATCGATTTCCTTATGGTTGAAGTCACCCATGATCAGTAGCTTCGCCCTGCTCGCATGAGCCCTTCTGGCCAATTCGGCCAGTGTCAACCATCGCTCTATTACTCTCATCATACTCTTGCCTTGGCCTCCTGCTGCTCTGTGGTGGGTTATACATCACTGCAATTATCACATTTGGACCTCCAGACTGAAGTGTTCCTATTATACAATCTCCTGCTTCTCCTCTGCCCCCTCTCTCCAGCTCATCAAAATCCCATCTGTTTTTGATCAGCAGTGCCACTCCTCCACCCTTTCTGTTCCCTCTGTCTTTCCTCAGGATCTGATATCCCGTTGGAAAGATGGCATCTGTTATCATCCCTGTGAGCTTTGTTTCAGTGAGGGCTATGATGTCCGGTGATGCCTCTTTGACTCTTTCATGCCACTCCTCCCACTTATTTGTTATTCCATATTCGTTGGTGTACCATACATTCAGTTTCCTCTCTAACACTGTGTTTTGGGGGTTCTGTGGGGGTGGGGGCCCTGGCGGTGTGCTGGGGGGATTCTACAGCATAGTGAAGGGTGGGGGATGTAAGTGTGGATTGTGGTCTGTGTTGGGATAGCGTGTTTGGTTTTGGGGTCCTGGGGATGGGTTTGTGTGTGCTCGCTCTTGTTGCTCTTCCCTGTTCTGGTTGGTTTCTGCTGATTCTGTCTGTCTCTCTCTCTTCCCATGTCCTTTCGCTTTTGCCTCCACTCCCTCAGCTGCTGTCGCTCTGTTTTTGTTCTGTCCCGGTCTAGGAACACCCTTCTGTATGCTGACGATTCCGTCAGCCGTGGTTTCTCTTGCAGGATCCTGTTTCGCACTGTTTCTGTCTTGAAGATCAGCTTGACTGGCCATTTTCTTCCCTTCACATACCTCCCTATTCTCTGAAAACTTACTATCTCAGATATGTCCTCTTCGCCTATTTCTCTAATGACGTTCTCAATCTCCTGTCTTTCCTCCTGCCATCTTTCATTGTGTGTCCTTAATTCGCTCTCCTGAAGCCCGTGAATAAACACTGACTTCTCCCTCTCCGCCTCCCATTGCCTTTCCCTCCATCTCTCTCCACTGTTTTCCTGTTGCTCTTGGCAGCCTGGTCGTGCCTCTCTTACCACCACCCCTGCTCCCAACTGCTCTCCCCCTTCATTTCTCGGCTCTTCTTGGACTGATAGGGCCTTAGCGTAGTTCATGTCTCCTTCCTTTCCGTTGGGTTCCTTGTTCGATGAGGATGTGCCAGCTTCAGATGCTATGTCCTCTCTGGTCCATACCCCTGTAACTTGCTTTAGCCTATTTACCTCACATTCTAGGGCCCTTATCCTGGCTACTGCAGCTTCGACTTGTGACTCCCATTTCTTCTTCTCCTCCTCCAACATCCCTTCCAATTTTGCACAAAGCTCTGCCTCCATCCTTTTTTCCATTTTTGCAGGGACCTCACCTAGTTTACTCTCCCACTCTTGTTCCATCCTTTTGCAATGCTCCTCCATCCATTCCTCCCTACCAGAGCCATTCTCCTCTGTTCCCCTGGGCCTTCGAGTTCCCATCTGAGACACCATCATTAGCTGTAGTTGTGTGTGTGTTCGGGGAAGTGTAGGGTTTAAGCTGTATCTGTGTGTGTGTTCGGGGAAGTGTAGGGTTAAAGGGGGGAGAGGTTTAAGAGGGAGAGTGATGGAAGGGTGGAGAAAGGGGGGAAGGGGGCTGTAGGTAAAAGGGGTGGAAGGGAAGGAGGAAAAGAAAAGAGGGGGAATAGAGGGGAGGGAGGGAGAGGGAGAGAAAAAGGGGAGAGGAGGAGCAAAAGAGAGAAGGGAGAGGAAAGAGATAGAAAGAGATGGAGAGATTATGGCAGTGTGGGGGTGGGTTGGTTGTAAGGGGGAGAGGGAGGGGGCCAGGGAGAGTGATGGGAGGGTGGAGAAAGAGTGGGAAGGGGCTAAAGGGAGAAGGGGTGAAGGGAGGAAGGAAAAGAGTGGGAAATGGAGGGACAGGGAGAGGAAGAGAAAAGGTAGAGGGAAAAAGCGAGAGAGGAGGGGGAGCAATTTGGAGAGAGAGAGAGAGAGGAGGGAGGGAGTTAGGGAGAGAGAGAGAGAGAGTTATGGGGAGAGGGAGAGGGAAAGTGTGGGGAAGGTGTGGGTGGGTGGGGTTAGTTGTAAGGGGGAGGGGCAAGGGAGAGGATGGAGGGGTGGAGAGTGGGAAGGGGGTGGAAGGGAGGAAGGAAAATATAGAAGAGGGAAGAGAGATGAGATAGGAGAGGGTGTAGGGTGGGTGTGGGATTGGAGATGCCAGTGAGGGGAGAATGGGGGGTGGAGGAGGGGAAGAGGGAGAGGGAGGGGAAAAGGGGAAGGGGAAGAGGGAGAGGGAAAGGGTAGAGGAAAGAGAGATGACGAGATAAGAGAGGGTGTAGGTTGGGTGTGGGATTGGAGATGCCAGTGGGGGGAGAAAGGAGGGGAAGAGGGAGGGGGTGGGTGAGTCTTAACAGTCAACCGCTTGTGTTTGTAACCTGTGTTCCCAGACTCTCCTCTCTTCAGTTATTATGCTAATATAATATTACTAATACTTATGCTAAGATACTAAAATACTAAGCTACTATCACAAGAGTGTGTGTGTGCGTGTGTTAGTTACCATTTTGTCCTAGGCACATGTCGATTAGACACTAGGCCTGTTGTATGTGTGTGTGTGTGTACTCACCTAATTGTGGTTGCAGGGGTCGAGACTCAGCTCCTGGCCCCGCCTCTTCGCTGTCTGCTACTGGGTCTCTGCTCTCCCTGCTCCATGAGATTTATCATACCTTGTCTTAAAACTATGTATGGTTCCTGCCTCCACTATATCTTTCTCTAGTCCATTCCACTTCCTGACTACTCTGTGGCTGAAGAAATGTTTCCTGACATCCCTTTGACTCATCTGAGTCTTCAGCTTCCAGTTGTGTCCCCTTGTTTCTGTGTTCCCTCTCTGAAACAACGTGTCACTATCTACCTTGTCAATTCCCCGCAGTATTTTGTATGTCGTTATCATGTCTCCTCTGACCCTTCTTTCCTCCAGTGTTGTTAGTCCTATTTCCCTCAACCTTTCTTCATAAGACAGGCCCCTGAGTTGTGGAACTCACCTTGTCGCAAACCTTTGCACTTTCTCTAGTTTCCTTACGTGCTTGACCAGGTGTGGGTTCCAGACTGGTGCTGCATATTCTAGTATGGGCCTGACGTACACGGTATACAGTGTCTTGAACGATTCCTTGTTAAGGTAACGGAACGCTAATCTAAGGTTTGCCAGACGCCCATATGCTGCCGCAGTTATCTGGTTGATGTGTGCCTCCGGAGACGTGCTAGGCGTTATACTCACTCCAAGGTCTTTCTCCTTTGCCGAGGTTTGTAGCCTTTGTCCGCCTAGCTTGTACTCTGTCAGCGGTCTTCTTTGCCCTTCTCCGATCCTCATGACTTTGCATTTGGAGGGATTGAATTCGAGAAGCCAACTGCTAGACCAGATGTCGAGCTTGTCCAGGTCTGTTTGCAGCCCTGCCTGGTCCTCTTCCGATGTGATTCTCCTCATTATTTTCACATCATCCGAATAGAGACACTTCTGAGTCTATCCCGTCCGTCATGTCATTTACATATACCAGGAATAACACTGGTCCTAGGACTGACCCCTGCGGTACACCACTCGTCACAGGCGCCCACTGTGATACCTCACCACACCATGACCCATTGTTGCCTCCCTTTGAGGTATTCCCTGATCCATTCCAGTGCCCTTCCTGTTATACCTGCTTGTTCTTCCAACTTCTTTACTAATCTCATGTGAGGAACTGTGTCGAAGGCCTTCCTGCAGTCCAGGAAAATGCAATCAACCCACCCTTCTCTCTCCTGCCTTACCTCTGTTACTTTATCATAGAACTCTAGGAGGTTTGTTACACAGGATTTGCCTTCCCGGAATCCATGCTGTCTGGTGTTTATTATCCTGTTCCGCTCAAGGTGTTCCACCATTCTTTTCCTGATGATTTTCTCCAGGACTTTGCACACTATACATGTAAGTGACACCGGTCTATAGTTTAGTGCCTCTTTTCTGTCTCTTTTTTTAAAAATGGGGACTACGTTGGCCTTCTTCCATGCCTCAGGTAGCTGCCCAGTTTCAAGGGATGTGTTGAATATTGTGGTAAGTGGCACACTCAGTACCTCAGCTCCTTCCCAAAGAACCCACGGGGAGATATTGTCCGGACCCATCGCCTTTGAGGTATCGAGGTCACTGAGTAACTGCTTCACTTCCTCCTCAGAAGTGTGTATGCCCTCTAGCACTTGGTACATCCCTTGTTGGTGATGAACCATGTCCTGTCTACCCAGCTGCCTTCCTTCCTCCATTGTGAATACTTCCTTAAAC
Organism: Cherax destructor; assembly: GCA_009830355.1. Classification (NCBI taxonomy): domain Eukaryota; kingdom Metazoa; phylum Arthropoda; class Malacostraca; order Decapoda; family Parastacidae; genus Cherax; species Cherax destructor. The sequence continues at coordinate 16,558 of WNWK01028996.1, read as the reverse complement.
CTCAAGTTGAGCTCCTCACATACCTCTTGATCATTACTTGTGAGTTCCCCATCTTCTCTCCTCAGCCTTATCACCTGGTCCTTGACTGTTGTCTTCCTTATGTTGTGACTGAAAATCAGTTTCGGGTCGGACTTAACTTTCGATGCTATGTCGTTTTCGTACTGTTTCTGGGCCTCCCTCCGTACTTGTGCATACTTGTTTCTAGCTCTTCTACTAATCTCTTTGTTTACTTGGGTTCTTTGCCTTCTGTACCGTTTCCATTCTCTGATACTCTGATTCTTTGCCTCCCTGCACCTTTGGGTAAACCAGGGGCTCTTTCTGGCCTTCCCATTTAAACATTTGCCTCTGGGTATAAACCGTTCCTCTGCCTCCTTGCACTTTGCCCCTACGTATTCCATCATTTCATTTATTGTAAGTCCTTCCATTTCCCTTTCCCACTGGATGTCCTGCAGGAAATTCCTCAAGCCCGTGTAGTTTCCTCTTTTAAAGTCTGGTTTGTCTCTATCGGTACTGTTTCCCCTCTCCACCTGTAGCTCTACAATGTACTCAAAGCTAAGCACCATATGGTCACTGGCTCCCAGGGGGCTCTCGTGCGTTATGTCTTCAATATCTGAGCTGTTCAGGGTGAATACAAGGTCCAGTCTTGCTGGTTCATCTTCTCCCTTCTCTCTGGTCGTGTCCCTGACATGTTGGTGCATCAGGTTTTCCAGTACCACGTCCATCATCTTGGCTCTCCAAGTTTCTGGACCCCCACGTGGTTCATGGTTCTCCCAGTCGATCTCCCTGTGGTGGAAATCTCCCATGACCAGTAGCTTCGCTCTGCTCATGTGTGCTTTTCTTGCCACCTCCACCAGGGTGTCCACCATCGCTCTGTTGTTCTCATCGTATTCTTCTCCTGGCCTCCTGCAGTTCTGTGGTGGGTTATACATCACTGCAATGATTATCTTATGCTCCCGAGACTGGATGGTACCTACTATGAAATCCCGTTCTCTACCCCCCTCCACTCCTACCATTTCCTCGAATCTCCAACGGTGCCTTACAAACAGTGCGACTCCTCCACCCCCCCTGCTCCTCCTATCTTTCCTCAGGATCTGATATCCCTGTGGGAAGATTGCATCTGTTACTGTCTCATTTAGTTTAGTTTATGTGACCGCTATGATGTCTGGGGATGCCTCATCTATTCTTTCATTCCACTCTTCATACTTATTCGTAATTCCATCCGCATTTGTGTACCAAACCTTCAACCTTGTTTCCAATACTGTGGCCCTGGGGAGATCTTGGTGGGATGGGGGTGAGGGCAGGGTGCCCGCAGGGGGTTGGAGCATGGTACTTCACTTCTTTCCTTATTTAAGACACAGCCTGAGTATGGCAGTAACACTTCCTGGAGGCCTACTGCCAACCTTCACTATGCTTATTTTGTTTCTATTTTCTTCCTATTGTTTGTTATGTTATGGCACTTGTTATATGTTACCTCACAGTTCACTCACTAACCAACATGACTTTCACTCACTAACCAACATGACTTTCACTTGAATTTCTGACTTTGGGTTTACTTGTCCTTGTCGGTTGACTATCTAGCTGTCTGCAGCAGTGCCTTGTAGGCCTCAAACCGGCTTTGGCACTTTCGAATTTCCTAATAGTTGAGTCTTCCTCTCACCTATTTCACTTTTTAAGACCTCATGTCACTAGACTGGTTGCTCACTGACCCAGACACTATCACTGTCTTCTGCTAAGAGATAAAACACGCCCTAAAAGCACTAAGATTCTGGGAGCATTGTTCCCCTGCACTTTACCGCACGTGTGTCCCCTTGTTGCTGTGTCCCATCTCTGGAACATTATGTCTCTGTCAACCTTGTCAATTTCTCTCAGTATTTTATGTCGTTATCATGTCCCCCCCTATCTCTCCTGTCCTCCAGTGTCGTTAGGTCGATTTCCCTTAACATCTCCTTGTAGGACATACCCCTTAGCTCCGGGACTAGTCTTAACTAGGTGTGGGTTCCAAACTGGTGCTGCATACTCCAATATGGGCCTAACGTACACAGTGTACAGGGTCCTGAACGATTCCTTATTAAGTTGTCGGAAAGCTGTTCTTAGGTTTGCTAGGCGCCCGTATGCTGCAGCTGTTATTTGGTTGATGTGCGCCTCAGGAGATGTGCCTGGTGTTATACTCACCCCAAGATCTTTTTCCTTGAGTGAGGTTTGTAGTCTCTGTCCCCCTAGACTGTACTCCATCTGCAGTCTTCTTTGCCCTTCCCCAATCTTCATGAGTTTGCAATTGGTAGGGTTGAACTCCAGGAGCCAATTGCTGGACCAGGCCTGCAGCCTGTCCAGATCCCTTTGTAGTTCTGCCTGGTCCACTTCCGATTGAATTCTTCTCATCAACTTCACATCATCTGCAAACAGAGACACTTCAGAGTCTATTCCTTCCGCCATGTCGTTCACAAATACCAGAAACAGCACCGGTTCTAGGACTGACCCCTGTGGAACCCTGCTAGTCACAGGCGCCCACTCTGACACCTCGCCACGTACTATGACTCGCTGCTGTCTTCTTGACAGGTATTCCCTGATCCACTGGAGTACCTTTCCTGTTATCCCTGCCTGGTCCTCCAGCTTTTGCACTAATCTCTTGTGTGGAACTGTGTCAAACGCCTTCTTACAGTCCAAGAAAATGCAATCTACCCACCCCTCTCTCTCTCTTGTCTTACTGCTGTCACCCTGTAGACAGCCTTGCTGTCTGCATAGACAGCCATGCTGTCTGCCTGCCGAGCGTATGCTGTCTGCCAGTTGTGACCGGGTGTAGATTAGTGAATTGTTCATTGCGTTATAATTTGTTCATGATTGTAACCATGTATAAACGTAAGTAAGTAAATTTACTTACATGTTTCATTACCTTTGTAACTTGTGAGTTCATTACCTTTGTAGCTTGTTAGTTCATTACCTTTGTAACTTGCTCAGCTATCAAAACTTTGGGGTCCAGTCCCTGGACCCATTATGTACCTCTGTAATCTTTTGACTACTGCCCACAGGATGGGTATGGGGTGCATAATAAAGATATCAAACTGAACCAGCTGAGTTCATATTTCGTGCCATGGTAGTTCCTATAGTTTCCGCCAGAGGGCAAGCCTGGTAGGCATACCCACGTCTACCAGACCCGCCCTGGCCCACTCTCACTCACGCAATGGCCTTCACTCAGACAACAAGGCCTACTCCTCTCTCCCTCGCAAGGCGCATGGGCCTGCCGGGCCATTGCCACTAACACAGCCTGTGTACTCACCCTTTATTACAAATAAAGTAAGAAGCCTCCGAAGCCTTTATCATTGCATTCCCGCTACCAAGAACACCCAAATAACTCGTCGTTATAACCCTGTCATAGAACTCCAGTAGGTTTGTGACACAGGATTTCCCATCCCTAAAACCGTGTTGGCTGTTGTTGATAAGCTCATTCCTTTCTAGGTGTTCCACCACTCTCCTGATAATCTTCTCCATGACCTTGCATACTATACATGTCAGTGACACTGGTCTGTAGTTTAGTGCTTCATGTCTGTCTCTTTTTTTAAAAATTGGGACTACATTTGCTGTCTTCCATACCTCATGTAATCTCCCTGTTTTGAGGGATATGTTGAATATTGTTGTTAGGGGTACACATAGCACCTCTGCTTCCTCTCTCAGGACCCATGGAGAGATGTTGTCCGGCCCCAACAATTAATACAAACAAACAAACAAACAAACAAATTTTATTTCATTGCAGATTACATGGGTATCGGAAGTTACAATGTAAATTGAGTGCAAGGAGAGCCACTGACATGCCATGGCATTAGGGGCAGCTTATTCTAGTCCTTAAAAACTATGTACTTAATATTAGAGAAATTTATTGAGTTTATTCTAGTTAAAAATTATTTTCAAAATTACAATATGATGAAATTTTACTGTTTAAATTATTATATAATGATGTTAGATATTAGATTGTTACAGGTGTTAAGATTCTTGAATGATAATATGGAATTGAGATTATCTTAAGGAAAATAACATTGAGCATTTTTGACATTACACCAATAACTCATTACAGTTGAGACCGGGTGTGGACTAGTGAATTGCTCATTACTTTATAATTTGTTCATGATTGTAACCATGTATAAACGTAAGTAAGTAAATTTACTTACTTAAATTATTCATTACCTTTGAAACTTGTGAGTTCATTACCTTTGTACCTTGTCCAGCTATCAAAACCTTGGGACCCAGTCTCTGGACCCATTATGTACCTGTGTAATCATTTGACTACCTCCCACAAGATCGGTATGGGGTGCATAATAAAGATATTAAACTAACCTACACACCCTAACCTGAGCTCACTATCCTCATAAAAACTCTTTACAGCATTTAGTAACTTACTACCTATTGAATACACTTGCAACACCTGCCAAGGTTGGATTATATTGTTTATTAGAACTCCCTTAACTATCTTTAACATTACTTTTATTATTTAGATTACATGTACATAAATGGCTGATAAATATGCTGGCAGCCAAGTCAGACAACAGCTGCTTTTCACGTTATTTGGGATATGCCTAATGTATGCTCACCTGCAGACTGTTATGCAACTCTTTTTTCCATTTAAATGTCGCTTTCAGAAAGTGCCAATAAAGCTTGGTGCCCTCAGTTCGTACCGACCCGTCAATATTTGGGGTCTGGTTCATGGATTTTTCTGTAAGTTTTTTCTCAATTATTTAAATGCAGATTTCACTTAGGATAGACCAGTAAATAAAAACTGTTATTTCTTTCCATACATCTATTTCCACATTTATTTTTAGAAAAAAGGCAAAACACTATTTGTAAGTCTCAAAAAGAATGAAACCCACACAAGTGCTGGAACAATTCACAACAGGGAAATGAGACTAAGCGTTCTGTCCTAGTTATTGTCTTTTTAAAATGTTATTCACCTCTGTTTAGAGGTTGATTATACAAGGTTACAAAAGCTCCACATTTATTTTTTAGAGAAAAGGCTACTAAGAGATAACACCTCTTTCCATCCATTCTTCCATGACTGAGATGACACGGGGTTTAAGCAATGGGTTTCTGTCTACCATTAATAATACATTGTCCCTCTCCGCATTCCTGGCACCTTCTGTGCGGTCCAGGATATCCATCATGTCCTCTGGCCGGCGAACCGTGTTTGGCAGCCACATGAGGCATTCGATTATGCCGTAGCATCCCCTGTCAACATACTCTTGCTGCAGCTGGTGCAGGGTGAAGGGCACGACGGAGCCGCCCTTCTGCATGACGCTGGCGAGGGTGGCATGGTAGGAGGCCAGGAAGGTGTCGAGGTTGGGTCTACGGATAGGTCCTGTGAGGTTAAGATTGAGGAAGAGCAGGAGATCTGTTGCTAGCGAGGCCACACGGCATCCCTGTAAATCCAGCATTTTCACCTCTACTGGCCTCTTGTCTTCATCGTACCTGATTTTAATTATATTAATATTATTATGGGTATATTATTATTATTATTATTATTATTATTATTATATTCTGTCATTTTTTGTTATTTGTGTGGATTAAATAGGCAATAAGTGATAAAAACACAGTAGGCATTACCAGGGGAGGGAGTTTAAAGTGTTGCAGATTGTCAGAAAATCGTTGACAGTCACAAATATATTTACGAAGGATTAAATGGCAAATATTGAAACACGGAAATACTAAAACCTATAAAACTGAAGAAAATGCATGAAACATATTTAAAAAAAAATACAACACTGTTACAGATGCATTTCATAAACCAGGGAACGGGTGGAGGAGTGAACCCATGGTAAGCGAGTCGCAAAACTCGCCATGGGTTCAAACCCCACCTGTTCTGTGGCTTCTTTGCAATCGTGTTACTACGATTTTGTGAGTCAGATGCATTTCAAAATTTCAAGATGCTTTCAGAAATTTCCTCGACTGCTGCGAAAATATATGTAGGCTTACCTAATCACCTACATGGGACTAGATATGAGGAGGAGGGGAGGTAGGGGATGGCTGCTATGTTGTTTTGGACCAAAAAACTGTTTTTTCTGGTCTTGAGTCAACAGGTCGGGCACAAATTTCAGTCACTCGCCTCATCTTCATACTTTCAGCCAAAATACTTTGACACGACCCAGAAGAAATTACCACAACACATACATTGTCCTGGTGGCTAAAGCTCTCGCTTCACACGGCGAGGGCCTGGGTTCGATTCCCAGCCAGGGCAGAAACATTGGGCGTGTTTCTTTACACCTGTTGTCTGTGTTCCCCATCAGTAAAATGGGTACCTGGGTGTTAGTCGACTGGTGTGAGTCGCATCCTAGGACACTGACCTAATCTGCCCGAAATGCTCAGCATAACAAGGGACTTTCTATATAGTAGTATGTCACTGATGTCAGCTAGGCCTGTATACCATGTACATGTACTTGTAGTAAATAAAGATATTATTATTATTATTATTAATAACCCTCCTCGTTGATGTGTGTTATTGACATTGATGAACGACCAGAGTATTCATCATCATCATCAACTGACATTTGTCCTACTTTGAATTGAGAAACCATTCAAAATGCTGTGTACAGCCCACTGTTATTTTTCCCTAGTGCTTGCTGAATCAACCTGAATTTAACTAGCCATTTTACAGAGCTTGAAACATAATTTCACATGAATGTTTTTTTTCTTTAAAGGATTCCATTCTTCTACACAAAAATCACAACGCACTGACATGACAAAAAGGGTTCATCTGATTTTAATGGAATAACTGACTGCACTGAAACGTTCAGCGTTACAAAGGCCTTTACTGCACCATGTGATCTACACCATCGCCATATTTTAACTCAGAAAGTGAGCGAAAATTCGAGTCCGGGAACTTTCTGATAGCACCTTATATACTTAATAACCGTTTCTTATCAAAAACTCACTTGAAGAGTAAGTTATTTATCCAGCAGTCGCCGTGGTTGATGACTGCAAATGGTGGAGTAGCGACCAGTTGCTGCTTGTACAAGGTCCAGGCCTCAGGCTTGATCTTCCTCACCCACGCCACCACCTCCTCACACCCGCCCATCTTCTCAAACATCTCGACTGCATTGTCCAAGTGATTACTTATGAATGTCCCAAAATCTCCCCCTATGTTAAATGTTGTCGTCCATTCTTTCTGCAGTGCCTGGAACCTGTGTACCAGGGGTTGGTGAGGTGTCGTAGCCTGCAGGAGAAGGGAGGCTGCGTGCAGCCTGGCTAGTTCCTGCAGCACCAGCAGGCTGTGAGCTGCGTCTATCCCCACTATTCTGTCTTGCATGCTGTAGCCTTGTTCCTGCAAGTTCTCTAACATGATCATCTCCTTCCCCGGCTCCAGGCTAGAGTAAACACATTTGGGAAATCTCAGAGGCTTCTCCCCGATGCCTTTGAGTACAGTATTGAGGGCAGGGATGATCTCAGCATAAAAGTTACACTCCTTCGCAAAAATGATGCTGTAAAACTCTGTTTCTTGTGCCCTGCTCGGCGTCACCTTCACCACATAGGACACCTCTTCAGCTGTCCCTGCCAGCGTGTACTGTATCCTGACGTTGGCGATTTCGGAAGTGGCACCATCGTAGGCAGCAGTGAAGGTCTCGGTGGTCCAGGAGACCACAGTAGCCTCGGCACCCTTGTCAGAGACCAGTGATGCCTGCACCACGTCCTCCGTCACCACCCTCAGCACACCCTCACTCACTGCAAAGGTACAACCAGACACTTTAGACTACTTATATGGTAGTTAGCTCTAGGACTCATTGATAATACTATGATCCTTTAAGGAGAATGGGTTGCCTTGATGCCGGGGAAGGGCTCTTTACCCAAGGAATTGAAACTACCTACCCTTTTCTCAGATTAGACCTGATTACCTTCTTTCCCAGGGCGCTGTATGACTCCTATGGGTTAGGCCCTTCCAATGAATATAATAACTGTGATAAAAGAGAGAAATCCATTATTAATTTATGAATATATATCTGAGGAAGATAAATTAATGTTAATGTGGGTTTCAGTTAAGCATAAATCACACCGATTAATATGAACTGATTATAATTTGTCCTAAAGGGACTTACATGTAGCCGGTCCACACTCGATTATAACCTTCCACAGCCCTAGTCTTAACATATCCCTATATCACTGTTGGACTTGAGGAGTATAATACCTATGATGTATAGACAACATCAAGATTGTTCAAGAGAGCTTCCACTATAAGCGAAGGACCTATTACATTAATTCCACTGGTGTTCAATAGTATCTTGGATCATAGAGTCTTATTACATAATAAATATCTACAAATACTACCATAATTTTAACAAAAGGTAAAGGTATGTACAGGAGGCATACCTACGGATAATAGCGCTTACGATAATCACTGAAATTGCGCCCTTGTCCAAACATCTGACACCCATCTTTTAGATAACTTTACCATAAAATCATCTAAAAAATACAAGTCAAGCTCGTTAATCTTTTAATTAACAAATTATGGCACTACATGAAAATTACAACTGCACTTTCCTTGCTTACACTGATGTAAATTGGTCTATGATGTGCTCAAATTCAGTTTTTCAGTTTCTTCCCTTCCTGCACTCAGCAGAGCAAGGTCACAGTCTGCCTTGACCCATGGTGGCTCTCAAATACGAAAGTCTTAGTTTTAACTTGCTGAATGATCTCTCACAGCTGGTGATGGAAACTGCGATGGTTAGCATCAACTGAATAGCAGTGAAGACTGAAGATGATCTCATCTCCATACTGAACAATAAATTTGAGGTCTTAATATTTTCATGTTGGCTCGACTTAATAGCAACATTATGCAATCCAAAATTTCTTCATATAGCTGCTGTCCATTAACATCAGAGCTGTACAATTCAAACAAAATTTTGCACTTCTTCTTTAGGTCGTTACTGTTGGCGCCGTAACACAGCCCATCAACATCGAGAAGAAACCCAAACTTGGCGCAAACGAGCGAACCTTTCATTTATTTCTCTATGAAGACGGTCGAGTGTTCCCTTCATGACACTCTATTTCCTCCTTGGCTGTTAACTCAGCGTCTCTCGAGTTCTCATCAGCCATTCATTTCTTTCGTCTGTGACGTCTTTCAACTTCATTATTCCATTCCTGACAGAAGCCGAGTCCTTCTTCGAGTGACTCACTAACCAACACTTCTCTTTCATCATCAAAGTGATCTCGGAGGTCTTTCAAATCCAGGGCAGCATCGTGGAAGTTCATGCTAGCATCCTGCAGCCTCTCTTGAATACAACGTGAATGAGTATTTTGTTCCAAAATCCTAGCAAAATCAGAAATACTTCAAACCCAGCACTATTATTTCTGTTCTCAACACGTCAGGAAGAATTGTTTTTTCTAGTATCCTTGTCGAACTTCATAAGTCCGGTGTCATGCTGTTCAGTCACTTCTTGTATGACAGTTGAAGGCTCTTGACACCATCCAGTTCACTAGGTTCAGTGTCGTCAGGTTCAATATTGTCAGGTAAAATCTCGTCAGTAAACTCAACATCACCACCACCACCATCGTCTTTCCCTCCTGTCATGTCCACGTTCTCTCTGGCAGCCTCACTTTTAATCTCGTCATACTATAATTTATCTCACTTGACTTCTTGGCTTGTGATGCATTTGTACTTGATCCACCTTTGGATTCTAACACATTTGTAGCAGGTGCAGACTACCTCCCTAGTTTGCGTAGGAGAATGGTTTAATTGGTCTTGCTACCATTTGGCACTGAGTTGTGGTGCTGTAAGCTACATGGTCATGTCACTCCCAGAACTGTATTTTTACCTAATAATTTATATAAGTGGTTTAACAATCTAGCCATCCAAGTGCTTCTCACCCATGATAAATAAAGACAGATCATACATCGGAAGTTAGTTAATTTAATATCTTTATTATGCATCCCATACCCATCCTGTGGGCGGTAGTCAAAAGATTACAGAGGTACAAATCTGGAGAGAATTCCAGGGGTCAACGCCCCTGCGGCCCGGTTTGTGACCAGGCCTCATGTTGGATCAGAGCCTGATCAACCAGGCTGTTACTGCTGGCCGCACGCAGTCCAACGTACGAACCACAGCCTGGCTGGTCAGGCACCGACTTTAGGTGCCTGTTCCACAAGGCACTGTACTTGCTCCCATCTTGTTCCTCATCCTCATATCGGACAGTGATATAAGCCACAGTGCCGTGTCTTCCTTTGCAGATGACACCCGAATTTGTATGACAGTGTCCTCTATTGAAGACACTGCAAGTCTCCAAGCAGACATCAACCAAATCTTTAAATGGGCTGCAGAAAACAATATTAAGTTCAATGAGGAGAAATTTCAATTACTCCGATATGGAAAACGTGAGGGAATTAAAATTTCATAGGAGTATAAAACAAATTCCAACCACACAATAGAGCGAAAAACTATTGTAAAAGACCTGGGAATGAAAATGTCAAAGAATCTCACTTTCAAAGACCACAACATCTGCTAGAAAAATGACAGGATGGATAATAAAAACTTTCAAAACTAGGGATGCCAAGCCCATGATGACACTCTTCATGTCGCTTGTTCTATCTAGGCTGGAATATTGCTGCACACTAAAGGCACCTTTCAAGGCAGGTGAAATTGCTGACCTGGAAAATGTACAGAGAGCCATCACGGCACACATAACTGCGATAAACCACCTCAATTACTGGGAACGCTTGAAGTTCCTCAACCTGTACTCCCTAAAACGCAGGCGGGAGAAATACATTATTGTATACACTTGGAAAATCCTAGAGGGATTAGTACCAAATTTGCACAAAAAAAAAATCATTCCCTATGAAAGCAAAAGACACGGCAGACGATGCAACACCCCCCCATCCAATGAAAAGCAGGGGTGCCACTAGCACGATAAGAGATAACACAATAAGTGTCAGGGGCCCAAGATTATTCAACTACCTCCCAGCATACATAAGGGGGATTACCAATAGACCCCTGGCTGTCTTCAAGGCACTGGACAGGCACCTAAAGTCAGTACCTGACCAGCCGGGCTGTGGTTCGTACGTCAGTTTGCGTGTGGCCAGCAGTAACAGCCTGGTTGATCAGGCTCTGATCCACCACGAGGCCGGGTCACAGACCGGACCGCGGGGGCGTTGACCCCCGAAACCCTCTCCAGGTATACTACTACTGTTACTACTACTACATTACTACTACTATTCTACTACTACTATTACTGCTGCTACTACTAATTCTATTGATACTACTAATAATAATACTGCTATTGCTACTACTTTAACTACTACTACTACTACTACTACTACTACTACTACTACTACTACTACTACTACTACTACTACTACTACTACTACTACATATTCACCATTACTCCTACACTGGAAGGAAAGTCAGTAAATGAAATGATGGAATACGTAACAATATAGTGCAAGGAGGCAGAGGAAAAGTTTGTACCCAAAGTCAAAAGATTAAATGAGAAGTCCAGGAAGAGCCCCTGGTTTAACCAAAGGTGCAGGGAGGCAAAGACTCAGTGTGCTAGAGCATGGAAAAAGTACAGAAGGCAAAGAACCCAACAAAATAAAGAGATTAGTCGTAGAGCTAGAAACGAGTATGCACATATACGGAGGGAGGCCCAGCGACAGTACGAAAATGACATAGCATCAAAAGTCAAGTCTGACCCAAAACTGATGTACAGTCACATCAGGAGGAAGACAACAGTCAAGGACCAGGTGATCAGGCTGAAGAAAGAGGATGGGGAACTCACAAGAAACGACCAAGAGGTATGTGAGGAGCTCAACTCGAGGTTTAAGGAGGTATTCACAGTGGAGGCAGGAAGATGTCTGGGTAGACAGGACAGAGCGGGACACCAACAAGGTTAGTTTGATATCTTTATTATGCACCCCATACCCATCCTGTGGGCGGTAGTCAAAAGATTACAGAGGTACATAATGGGTCCAGGGACTGGACCCCAAAGTTATGATAGCTGAGCAAGTTACAAAGGTAATGAACTAACAAGCTACAAAGGTAATGAACTCACAAGTTACAAAGGTAATGAAACATGTAAGTAAATTTACTTACTTACGTTTATACATGGTTACAATCATGAACAAATTATAACGCAATGAACACTTCACTAGTCTACACCCAGTCACAACTGTAATGAGTTCTTGGTGCAAATTTTATACCAACAAGGAATATACCAAGTGTTGGATGGCATACACACAACTGAGGAGGAGGTGAAACAGTTGCTCAGTGACCTTGATACCTCAAAGGCGATGGGACCGGACAATATCTCCCCTTGGGTCCTTCGGGAAGGAGCAGAGATGCTGAGTGTGCCACTTACCACAATATTCAACACATCCCTTGAAACTGGGCAGCTACCTGAGGTATGGAAAAAGGCAAATGTAGTTCCCATTTTTAAGAAAGGAGACAGAAAAGAGGCACTAAACTATAGTCCAGTGTCACTTACGTGTATAGTGTGCAAAGTCATGGAGAAAATTATCAGAAGAGTGGTGGAGCACCTGGAACGGCACAGGATTATCAACGCCAGACAGCACGGATTCAGGGAAGGCAAATCCTGTGTAACAAACCTCCTGGAGTTCTATGACAAAGTAACAGAGGTAAGACACGAGAGAGAGGGGTGGGTTGACTGCATTTTCCTGGACTGCAGGAAGGCCTTCGACAGTTCCTCATATGAGATTAGTGAAGAAGCTGGAGGACCAAGCGTGTATAACAGGAAGGGCACAGCAATGGATCAGGGAATACCTGACAGGGAGGCAACAACGGGTCATGGTGCGTGATGAGGTATCACAGTGGGCGCCTGTGACGAGCGGGGTCCCGCAGGGGTCAGTCCTAGGACCAGTGAATGACATGACGGATGGGATAGACTCATAAGTGTCTCTGTTCGCAGATGATGTTAGGGTTAGGGTAGGTTCGTCAGGACACCGGACAGGTGTTTCCTGACGCGGGTCTTAGTCAGATGATGACCCGCCGTTGGAGCTTTTGGCCATCTGACCGAGGCCTTCCGCTGGCTTACCGGTCCAACCCTTTAAAAATTATGGTCTATTAAAACCATGTGAAACTAATGAGGAGAGTCAAATCGGATGAGGACCAGGCAGGACTTCAAAGAGATCTGGACATGCTGGACACCTGGTCCAGCAACTGGCTTCTCGAATTTAATCCCGCCAAATGCAAAGTCATGAAGATCGGAGAAAGGCAAAGAAGACCGCAGACAGAGTACAGGCTAGGTGGACAAAGACTTCAAACCTCGTTAAAGGAGAAAGACCTTGGGGTAAGTATAACACCAAGCACGTCTCCGGAAGCACACATAAACCAGATAACTGCGGCAGCATATGAAAGACTGGCAAACCTAAGATAAACGTTCCGATACCTTAATAAGGAATCGTTCAAAACACTACACCGTGTACGTCAGGCCCATACTAGAGTATGCAGCTCCAGTCTGGAACCAACACCTGGCCAAGCACGTCAAGAAATTAGAGAAAGTGCAAAGGTTTGCGACAAGGTTAGTTCCAGAGCTCAGAGGAATGTCCTACGAAGAAAGGTTAAGGGAAATCGGCCTGACAACACTGGAGGACAGAAGGGTTAGAGGAGACATGATAACGACATTCAAAATACTGCGGGGAATCGACAAGGTAGACAGTGACAGGATGTTCCAGAGAGGGAACATAGAAACAAGAGGGCACAATTGGAAGTTGAAGACCCAGATGAGTCAAAGGGATGTTAGGAAGCATTTCTTCAGCCATAGATTTTTTTTTTTAGATTTTGCCACCGAAGTGGCTAGTTTATTGTGCACCCCATATCCATCCTGTGGACGGTAGCGCAAGAGCATATGGATACACAAAAGGCCTAGGCACTAGGCCCCAAAGGGTTAACAATTGTACATTTGGGTTTATATCTACATTTCAATTATCTGTTACAAGCAAATTTAGGAAATTTGCTTATTACAAATGGTATCTTATTTCATGAATAAGATATCTTGACATGTCACATAGGTTATTATATTGTCTATCTCTATATTCCTCAATAAGTGCACAATTAAGCACATAGTGTTCAAGACAGTGACCATATGCCTGATCACATAATTTGCATTTAGTTTGATCATCATCTGTGTCTCCCAAACTGTCAGAAGTACCTGTAGCCAAGCCTAAGCCTGGCCACTACAACATCAGTCAGTCTGTTCACATTGCAAGTTGCTTCACAAACATGCCCATCTGTGCTCGCATTATCATGAGCACAGATAGGCACGTTCATGGAAATTAATTTGGATTTATATCTACAGTTCACTTATCTGTTACAAGCAAATTTAGGAAATTTGCTTAGAATAAGTGGTATCCTACCTTCACTAATAAGATATCTTGACATGTCACATAGGTTATTATACTGTCTATCTCTATATTCTTCAATAAGTGGACAATTCAGCACATAGTGTTCAAGACAGTGACCATATGCCTGATCACATAATTTGCATTTAGTTTGATCATCATCTGTGTATCTCCCAAACTGCCAGAAGTACTTGTAGCCAAGCCTAAGCCTGGCCACTACAACATCAGTCAGTCTGTTCACATTGCAAGTTGCTCCATAAACATACTTATCTACATTCATGTTATCATAGTGGGTTATAGATCTACTTAGGCTTCTAACTGCATTCCTATAGCTATCATTTTCATTATTTATTTCTCTCCTAATATTATTCCTAATGCTAGACACAGATATACCAAAGTTATATTCTACATTCTCCTTATGGGTGCTCTTCTTGGCTAACATATCAACTTTATCATGAAGGAGTAATCCAATGTGTGACGGAATCCATAGCAAATGTACTTTAATTCCTTTGTCCCGGATTTTTGAGTATCTATACCTGGCTTCTCCAATGAGCATGCTGTTAGAGTCATTATATGAGTCAAGAGCCTTCAATGATGACATAGAATCAGTAATGATGATAGAGTCAAGCTCAGTGTCATAAGTTAGCTTTAGTGCCATAAGGATTGCAAACAATTCAGTTTGCAGTGTAGACGCCAGTTGTTAATTCTTATGCCTAGTTCAAAAAAATTATTATTGTTCTTAACTAGGAGGTGGCAACCAGAGCAGATGCAGCCCTGCCAGAAGACTCCTGTTTAGATCCATCAGTGTATATAACTTGAGATAACTTATTACTACCAGCTAGGCGAGAAATTTCTTCTTGAGCAGTTGCTTTAACAAGTGATTTAAGGAAGGGATTACTAGCAATGAGCTTCTTGGGAGGGACTTGCAGGTATGTGATATTAAATGAACACATCTTCCATGGAGGGGTGAAATGCTCTTGTTGCCTACAGTGATACAATTCATGCAGGTTGTAAAACTTAATGTAATTGCATGTTTTCACAATCCATTTAGATCTGTGAGTATTTACTTCTAGACATTTAGTAAGATTCATTGTGACAGTGTCTGGTTCATTTCTTAACATTCTAATACCAAGTACAGTGTTAATCTCAACAATCCTATCACTGATACTAGTAATACCAAGCTCCTTCCTCATATTAAGAACCTTTGTAGATTTGGGACAGCCAAGAATAATTCTGAGAGCTTTAACTCCAAGGGTCGGAGAGAACTTTCTCGAGTTAATATCAACATGGGAGCAGCATAATCAATTAAGGACCTAATATAGGCTATGTACATCATTCTCGCGATTCTCACATTAGCACCATAGTTGGGGTTGTATCCAGCAACAGCTTTAAGAGCATTTAGTCTATCTTTGCATTTTTTATTTAGTTGTGGTATAGTGGATTTGTTAAAGGGTACATCTACACCAAGATATCTGTAAGTTTTAACGTAGCTAATGTTTTCACCCTGCAAATAGATGGGTGGGGGATGTCGTTTGCTTGTTAATATCTTTGTTTTAGAGGAAGATATTATGAGGCCTAGTCGATTACAAATTGCTTGAACTTCATTAAGAACGGAACTCATCTTTTTATGCCCTGTTGTATGGATCATGATGTCATCAGCATAGCTTATAGCTATATGTTTAGGTGAGGCAGGTAGAGCATTTAGGAGGGCAATAATCAGAATATTAAATAGCATGGGACTGAGAACTCCTCCCTGCGGTGTACCTAGGGACATTTCTTTAGACTCGCTTCTAAAGCCTTGGTAGAGGACAGAGCCATAGAGTAGTCAGGAAGTGGAATAGTCTAGCAAATGATGTAGTGGAGGCAGGAACCATACATAGTTTTAAGACGAGGTATGATAAAGCTCATGGAGCAGGGAGAGAAGTGACCCAGTAGCGGACAGTGAAGAGGCGGGGGCCAGGAGCTGAGTCTCGACCCCTGCAACCACAATTAGGTGAGTACTGTGGGCACCTCACCTGCATCTATTTTTTACATTATATCCCAGGTAACTGCACGACTGCACTAGTGACCCTCTGGGTGACTCAGATTCAGATTCAGATTTTTATTTATCTGTAAAGATTACAATGTGTGGCTTACATATTATAAGACAATAATTACGAAGATGGCCACTAGTATGCCTTACATGCCTGGGCATGCCTGGGCATTTCGGGCAGACTAAAAATAGTTCTTAATCTATATT
>WNWK01028995.1:0-24828 GCA_009830355.1 Cherax destructor | reverse complement strand
ATGAGGGAATAAATAGCAACATAAGCAAATTTGCTGATGACACCAAAATAGGCCGTCCAATTCATTCTGAAGAGGACATGGATATAAATGCACTGGAAAACGTACAGAAGAGGATGACAAAGTTGATCCAATGTATTAGAAATCTTCCCTATGAGGATAGACTGAGGGCCTTGAATCTGCACTCTCTATAAAGGCGTAGAATTAGGGGGATATGATTGAGGTGTATAAATGGAAAACAGTAAATAGCGTGCTGAAAATATCCAGCCAAGACATGATTCAGCAATGGTTTCAAGTTGGAAAAGTTCAGATTCAGGAAGGATATAGAAAGCACTGGTTTGGTAATAGAGTTGTGGATGAGTGGAACAAACTCCCGAGTACCGTCATAGAAGCTAAGACGTTGTGTAGTTTTAAAGATAGGTTAGATAAATACATGAGTGGGTGTGGGTGGGTGTGAGTTGGACCTGATTTGCTTGTGCTACTAGGTCGGATGCGGTACTAATTACTTAAGTGGAAGTGACCTGACTACCTGGAGAGGGTTATTTCCAGGTGGGGTGCGGGTGGGTGTGAGTTGGTTCTAACTAGCTTATCTTACTAGGTCAGATGCAATGCTCCTTCCTTAAGTGAATGTAACCTGACCTGGCTGGGTTGGGGCATTGGCTTAAGCTGGTTGGAGACTTGGACCTGCCTCGCATGGGCCAGTAGGCCTGCTGCAGTGTTTCTTCTTACTTATGTTCTTATTAGAGCACTCCAGGATGATTTGAATAGACTGATGCAGTGGTCGGAGAAGTGGCAGATGCAGTTTAATGTAGACAAATGCAAAGTTCTAAATGTTGGGCAGGACAATAACCATGCCACATATAAACTGAATAATGTGGATCTTATTACTTGTGATTGCGAGAAGGATTTAGGAGATCTGGTTAGTAGTAATCTGAAACCAAGACAACAGTGCATAAGTGTTCGCAATAAATCTAACAGAATCCTTGGCTTCATATCAAGAAGTATAAATAATAGAAGTCCTCAGGTTAGGCCTCATTTAGATTATGCTGCACAGTTTTGGTCACCGTATTACAGAATGGATATAAATGCACTGGAAAACGTACATAGGAGGATGACAAAGTTGATCCCATGTATCAGAAATCTTCCCTATGAGGATAGACTGAGGGCCCTGAATCTGCACTCTCTAGAAAGGCGTAGAATTAGGGAGGATATGATTGAGGTATATAAATGGAAAACAGGAATAAATAAAGGGAATGAAAATAGCGTGCTGAAAACATCCAGCCAAGACAGGACTCGCAGCAATGGTTTCAAGTTAGAAAAGTTCAGATTCAGGAAGGATATAGGAAAGCACTGGTTTGGTAATAGAGTTGTGGATGAGTGGAACAAACTCCCGAGTACCGTCATAGAAGCTAAGACGTTGTGTAGTTTGAAAAATAGGTTAGATAAATACATGAGTGGGTGTGGGTGGGTGTGAGTTGGACCTGACTAGCTTGTTCTACTAGGTCAGATGCCGTGCTCCTTCCTTAAGTGAATGTAACCTGACCTTGCTGGGTCGGGGCATTGGCTTAAGCCGGTTGGAGACTTGGACTTGCCTCGCATGGGCCAGTAGGCCTGCTGCAGTGTTCCTTCTTTATTATGTTCTTATATGGGAGTTAAGGGGATTGATTTCCCTATGAGACCTATGGGTCAAACCTCAGTGTGCAGTGCTTAATTTAACGATTACAGTACAGTGAAATGAAAGTGTTCCTTGAAAAAAACATTACAATCGTAATGAAAACGGTGTACAACGTAGTGATAAAGTATGAGAGAGAAAATACGAGAAAAGAATAGTGAAGAGTGAGAGGCGCCGCCGTTGAGACAAATTCCTCATCCACGTTTGACAGGCGTTCAACGTTCAACGTTCAACGTTCAACGTTCACTCTAAGGACTGAGTTATTCCATATAATGAAATGATTAAGCTACAGATACATAGAAAGAGCTAGTGAACTTAAATTGTTAAATGAAACGGCTTACAAGTATAGTTAATTAACATAAATTAAGCGTATTTAAACTCAATTGTAGCATTACTTGTGCAGAAGTAAGACATGTCTATCGTAAGAGGCGACTAAAATTTACTGCATAAATCATACAAGTGTTTGTTTACGAGCGTTTCCGCTTATATACATAAGATATAATGTTATTCAAGTGTCACACACGTTAAGATCCTTTAGGTCAAAGTTCGTTGTATCTAGATAAACGCTGATTTTCGTCTGATTTCGTGAGAGGAACGCTGAAGAGTTTAAGGAAAATGTTCTGCTTGGCTGAATGTGTCATTCTAGCTAATTAGCATGATAGGAGGAAGCAATCAGTCTTTGGTCAAGACACAATAACAGAGCAGAAACAGTCTGAAGGATAGTAAGTCAGAGAGTGATGATGATTGTCCATCAATAACGGAAGAATCATCGACAAGTGAGACAATGATTGATAGTGGAGACTGTTGGATTTAAAAATCTATTTCTAGTAACATACTATGACTAACATTGTAGTGAAGACCTGTACTGTAGCCATGATATCCGGTGATGGTGTATGAAGAGTTAAACGACAGAAAAGCTAGATTTCTCAGTCACAATGAAATGTTGTGACTTTCAAGGGAGTTCTAATATTTAGGTAGTGAAGTGATAATTCAAAGTTGCGACATTGATATTTACGTGATCGAAGATCGTATTTAGTGTACTGTACAAGTAGTATAAATTAATTTAAAGCGTCAAGCCTTGTATTACTTACAAAGAGCATAAATTGTGTATAGTTAAAAAGAAGGTGTTACCAGAAAAGCGATGCATTTTTGGGTGGTAATATACCCCTAGTAACTTTTTTTCAATAATTAAAGTTGTGCATACTTTGACCTATCACTGACTTATAACCACAGTTGCGTTAAAGGTGTGTGGAAAAATCCAATTCCAGAGGTCACAAGATGGCAGAGCATAGCAGGAGAAGGGTAAACACAGTCTGCATCGAGCTTGTGAAAGGAGCCATATATCTCAGCAATGGTTATATCCTACTGCCAGCCATTATCCGAGACATTTATGGGATACAGAATGAAGAATTATATGGGATATCTCTAAATGGTGTGTCCTGGATATTTGTGAAGCTCTTGTCTACCAGTGTATACGACCGTGTTGTGGAGCGGTACCAGGATTGATGTATGGAGGTCACACCGGCTGTGGATGTGGTCTTAAAGGATGTCTTGAGGTTTTACTCATGGGTACAAATTCGTAACGTGCCCTTTGAGGCCGGGTAACATGACATCAGGGACGCCTTCGAGAAGTATGGAGTAATTCATGAAGCTTCAGTAGAGCGATGGACTCAGGGTCTATACGCTGGATTTCCGGAAGGTTCATACAAGCTTAAAATGACCTTGAGGAGTCAAATCCCATCGTATATTGTTATAGAAGAGTTCTGGACCCAGGTATACGTTACCTATGCCGGTCAGATACATACGTGTCACATATGATGCTCAACCAGGCATATGGCGAGGGATTGCAGTCATCGGACAAATCAACAGTCTTATCGACAAACTGCCAATGAGAGGAAGGGCGAAGATATGGAAAGGACGTGAGAGGACATGGGCATGGTGCCTTTGGCCAAGTGGAGCGAAGAAGTGGAGAATGATGAGGACCATGCCTATACCCTGCCCACAGACATAGAGGGGCACGGCGATGATGTACGTAAGGAGATCCCTGGATCAATTGGTATGGAATTGGGTTTAACTGAGCCAGTGTTAGAGGATCTAAAGTTATTCTTGCTGGATAGCCCTTTGGATGCATTGTTACCCCAGAATGAGGAGTGTACGGGTGCCGTGGAGACAGGTGAAGTGGAGCAGGTGAACTCAGTGATGAGTGATTTTGGGCAGAGTAAGTTTGGGGGGCTTGTGAGTGCTGAGATTCATTTTTCTCAGAATGATGATAGTGTGGAGACATCTGAGACCTCACAGAAGTAGCCCAGCGGTTCCGAAGTGGATGATGTTCTTACTCCTGCCCAAAAGGCAAAGAAGACATGGGTGGAGGTGGCTAGGGTGGAAGGGGGAGTAGACATAGGGAAACGTGTCAGGAAGGTAAAAAGCAAATTGACAGGATGAGTGATAAGGCCTGTGATAAAAGTGATACAAGTGATAAAAGTGTTAAGGTTGAGTTTGTTCATGCCAATGTACAGAAATTGCAGAGACATAGAGGGAAGCCCCCGATGCAGCCTTCAGGTGCCTTACGATGAACGCTAATGGCCTAAAAACTGAGGTTAAAAGGAGATGGGTAGAGGTTATTTTAATGCGTATGAAAGTTGATTTAGTTTTTATTCAAGAGCATAATTACCGGTGTGGGTATGACTTACGTTTGCATGGATTTCAGGTGTTTGCTGGGAGCTCAGAACACTTCAAGGGAGGGGTTGCGATAGGTATCAGGGGGGTCCAGCCCTTTTCGACTATTGACATGGGAAGAGGGGGGCGTATCGTGAGGGTCGACGGGTTTTGGGGTGAAGTCAAGGTGTTTTGCAAGAGTTTATATGACTGCAGTAACCTGTAGAAAGGTGAAGGAGGACTTTGTCAGGGAACACTTGGTATATTATATGCGTGGCCTGCCTGTCCTGTCGAAGTGGGCGGGGACTGGAATTGTGTGATTCGAAGAAAGGATGTTGAGCCCCGGGGAGCCGGCTGTGTGTTAGGAATACTGAGGGATGTGTTGGGAGCGGTAGGTATGGTGGATGTGGTACAGGATGATGGATGGAGGGTTGAGCATACATTCGTGCGAAAAGAGTATGCTGCACGGCTGGATAGAATATGTGACCAGGGCAGTTAATGTTGTATGTGTGCAAAGCATGGATGTTGGTATTTCTAATCATAGGGGTGTAATAGTAGATTTGGAGTGGCAGTGTGTTGTAAGAACATATCCAAGCTACTGGAAAATGAATGTAAGCCTTCTGTATGGTGATGATAGTGATGCGAGATTTGCGGAATGGTGGGATGTGTTGTAGAGGGATGGGAAGAGAGAGGGTGATATCACTCGATGGTGGTATAGACAGGCGAAACAGGGAATTTGGGATTATTTTAGGAGAGAGGCGAGGATTGATGGTCAGTTAAGGTTTGGGTTGCAACGTTATTTGGAAGATCAATTATGAATGTATAATAAGAGGGAGCGGGGAATCACCAGGCGGAAGTGGTGGGAGTGAAAGAGCATTTGCGTGAAGTACAGAATGAAAGGTTTCATGCACTTAGGATCAGGAAGAGGGGTTAGAGGACGTTCTATGGGGTAATAGACCATCTGTGACTGTTTTGTGTAAATTCCAGAAGCGGTGGAATGATATGACAATAATGTCGATAAGAGTGCATGAAGAGTTAGGGGATTATAAATTGGGGCAGATTCTTAGATCGACTGAAAGTATTAGTTGCTATGTTGATAAGTGGTTTGAAGGGTATTTGTCTGGTCGTGAGGGAAATGAGGGGCGGTTTTAGAGGGTATAAGGAACAGAATAGGGGAGGAGGATAGGCACCGTATGGATGATGTGATAACTGAGGAGGTGTTTGGGAGGCCATTTAAGGGATACAAGTAAGGAAAGTGCTGGGTATTGATGGGATCCCTAGTGATTTTTACATTCGGCATTGGAAAGTCATGAGAGAATGCCTTATGGAGGTGTTTAATTGGATGAAACTGGAAGGAAACATGGGGGGAGATCAGCAAGTAGGGGTTGTGGTGTTAGTGTGCAAGGGAGGGGATGTGGTAACTATTAAGAATTATTATGCGATCTCATCTTTTATGTGCTGATTATAAGATCTTTGCGCGCATATTAGCAAACAGAATAAAAAGGGTTTTAGGGGGAGTGTCGGGTCAATGTGGGATCCCAGGTAGATGTATGCGGACGAGTCATAATAGGATCAGGGACTTTATTGAGAATGCGGAGGGGGGAGGTGTTCTAGCGGTTGATTGGAAAGGTGCATATGATAGTATGGAAAGAAGTATGCTAGTGAGAGTAATGGATAGGCAGGGTTTTAGTGAGGGGATTATTAGGTGGGTTGTAACTTTGTATAGGGGTGTGTGTGTGCATGTCCAGGTGAATGGTAAGATTGGTGGGGAGGTGAATATAGGACGTGGTTTGCGACAAGGTTGTCCCCTGTCGCAAATCTTGTTTGCGTGTGTGCAGGACCCCTTTTACAGGCTGGTAAGGGAGGGGGAGAGGGGGTGCGGTTGTGAGACGGGGATAATAGGTTATGTGGATGATACGACAATCCTTGTAGGAAGTGGGGAGGGGCTGGGAAATGTAGGTACAATAATAGGAGTGTTTGGTAGGGCAACTGGATTGAGTGTAAATAGAGCTAAGTCTAATTTGTTAGAGGTGGGGTCGTGGGTAGCAGGGGCCTAGGGGGAGGAGTATGGATGGCCGATAGTAGGTACTTTGAAGATATGCGGTGTGGTGTACTGTGCTAATTTGAGAAGAGCATGAGAACTGAATACAGAGGCGGTTGGGGGGGGTGGCGATGAGAAGGATGCATATTTATATGGAGAGTAAAAGAAAGGTGAAGAGAGTGGTGAGAGAGTGCAAAAGAAGAGCGGATGAAAGAATGGGAGAGGCTCTGTCACGAAATTTTGCTGAAAACAAGAAAATTTTTGGAGTGAGATAAACAAGGTAAGAAAGCCTAGGGAACGAATGGATTTGTCAGTTAAAAACAGAGTAGGGGAGTTAGTAGATGGGGAGCTGGAGGTATTAGGTAGATGGCGGGAATATTTTGAGGAACTTTTAAATGTCGATGAAAAGAGGGAGGCGGTAATTTCATGTACTGGTCAGGAGGTACAACATCGTTTAGGAGTGAAGAAGAGCAGGATGTGAGTGTGGGGAGGTGCGTGAGGCATTACGTAGAATGAAAGGGGTAAAGCAGCTGGAATTGACGGAATCATGACAGAAATGTTAAAAGCAGGGGGATATAGTGCTGGAGTGGTTGGTATTTTGTTTAATAAATGTATGAAAGAGGAAGGTACCTAGGGATTGGCAGAGCGCATGTATAGTTCCTTTATATAAAGGGAAGGGGGATAAAGAGAGTGTAAAAATTATAGGGGAATAAGTTTACTGAGTATACCAGGTAAAGTGTATGGCAGGGTTATTATTGAAAGAATTAGAGGTAAGACAGAGAGTAGGATTGCAGATGAGCAAGGAGGCTTTAGAGTGGGTAGGGGATGTGTAGATCAAGTGTTTACAGTGAAGCATATATGTGAACAGTATTTAGATAAAGGTAGAGAAGTTTTATTGCATTTATGGATTTAGAAAAGGCATATGATAGAGTGGATAGGGAGCAATGTGGCAAATGTTGCAAGTGTATGGAATAGGTAGTAAGTTACTGAAGGCTGTAAAGAGTTTTTATGAGGATAGTGAGGCTCAGGTTGGGGTGTGTAGAGAGAGGAGATAACTTCCGGTAAAGTAGGTCTTAGAAAGGGATGTGTAATGTCACCATGGTTGTTTAATATATTTATAGATGGGGTTGTAAAAGAAGTAAATGCTAGGGTGTTGGGGAGAGGTGGGATTAAATTATGGAGAATTAAATGCAAAATGGGAGTTGACACAATTACTTTTTGCTGATGATACTGTGCTTATGGGAGATTCTAAAGAAAAGTTGCAAAGGTTAGTGGACGAGTTTGGGAGAGTGTGTAAAGGTAGAAAGTTAAAAGTGAACATAGATAAGAGTAAGGTGATGAGGGTATCAAACGATTTAAATAGAGAAAAATTGGATATCACATTGGAGAGAGGGATTATGGAAGAAGTAAATGTTCTCAGATATTTGGGAGTTGACGTGTCAGCGGATGGGTTTATGAAGGATGAGGTTAACCATAGAATTGATGAAGGAAAAAGGTGAGTGGTGCATTGAGGTATCTGTGGAGACAAAAACGTTATCTATGGAGGCAAAGAAGGGAATGTACGAAAGTATAGTGGTACCAACACTCTTGTATGGGTGTGAAGCATGGGTTGCAAATGCTGCAGCGAGGAGGAGGCTGGAGGCAGTGGAGATGTCCTGTCTAAGGGCAATGTGTGGTGTAAATATTATGCAGAAAATTCGAATGTGAAATTAGGAGAAGGTGTGGATTTACTAAAAGTATTTGTCAGAGGGCTGAAGAGGGGTTGTTGAGGTGGTTTGGTCATTTAGAGAGAATGGATCAAAGTAGAATGACTTGGAGAGCGTATAAATCTGTAGGGAAGGAAGGCGGGGTAGGGTCGTCCTAGAAAAGGTTGGAGGGAAGTGGTAAAGGAGGTATTGTGAGAGAGGGGCTTGGACTTCCAGCAAGCATGTGTGAGCGTGTTAGATAGGAGTGAATGGAGACGAATGGTTTTTGGGACCTGACGATCTGTTGGAGTGTGAGCAGGGTAACATTCTGTGAAGGGATTCATGGAAACCAGTTAAATTGATTTAGTTGGACTTGAGTCCTGAAATGGGAAGTACAATGCCTGCACTTTAAAGGAGGGGACTGGGATAGTGACAGCTGGGAGGGACAATTCTCAGCTGTCGTATCTGAGCTCCTCTGCAAAGACAGTGATTATGTATGAGTGTGGTGAAAGTGTTGAATGATGATGAAAGTATTTTCTTTTGGGGATTTTCTTTCTTTTTAGGTCACCCTGCCTCGGTGGGAGACGGCCGACTTGTTGAAAAAAAAAAAATCTGGGGATATGGAAAGCACTGGTTATTCAAGGAGGTGGTGATGGCACCGCAGCATGCAGGTGGCATGGGGATATTGCCGTTACAAAGCATGATGATGGAGATGTATGTAAAGCAGAGGTATATGGGGGAAGCTGGGGTGGGTGGTAGAAGAATAGGGATAGTTATGAAAGAGGTACGCAGGTGGTGGAGTGGAAAGAATTTGCGGTTGTGTGAGGATATGTTGCGTGTGCTGATGACTGTGAGAGAACCGTCTAGGGTAAAGGTGAGACGCCTGGCAAGGGTAGGGAGAGGGGCAGGGAGGGGTTTGGACCCTGTGTTGGGAGAGGCAGTGTTCCCTATGTATGATTTGGGGAGTGTTTGGACCAGTTTTGGTAAGTTGCGCTTGTCATCACAGGTAAGGGTCACGGTGTATAGATTTTTACATGGGATACTAACATCAAGAGTCGTGCTGTTTAATATGGAGTTGATAGGGAAGGGGAAGTGTGAGTGGTGTGGGGTTGCGATACCGCATATCATGTGGTTTACTTTTGTGAGGAGCTGAGTCATTTGAGGTTATGGTTTAGTAGGGTGATTCGCATGATGGGGAGGGAAGTTTGATGACTTTGCGGGTTCTGAAACTTGATATAGGAGGCGTCCGCAGTGATGTGAGGAGAGCATTAATGTATTTGGTTGCTGATTATATACATACAGCCTGGTCCATGCGATGGGTAAGGGAAGATATCAGGATCAGGGCCTTGGCAGCGAGGTTTTACAGAATGGCGAAACGAAATAGTGAGATATATGGGAGGGCGTGGGTAAAGGAGTTCCCTGAGGTGTACCGGACATGACAGTGGAGAAATTATTGGGGTTGCGGTAATGGTAATGGTAAGGGCTGGATCCACTGAGTGATAGGGAATTAGAGTATAATGTGTTTGTGGGGTTGGGGTTGGCGAAAGTCGGTTGTGCGGATATAACTTGGTAGGGTTGACAGGTGGTTGTGCATGCGTAGGGTTGGAAGAGTTTCGGGAGACGGATGACGATAAAACTGTACTCATGACGGGGAGGTTATGTGTGGGATTGCGTGTGAATGAGTGGGGGGAGTTATGTCAGGGGAAACACATCGGGGACTTGTCTCTGTGGATCAGAGGAGAATTTGGCCTTAGCCTTTACTTTAATTGTTGATACAGGTATGTGTTTAAAGGCCATTGATGGTTCATATTGTGAATTTTGATTGTCATGCTGTGTGTGTATGTTGTAGATATCAGCGGCAAAATTTATTCAAGTCCTTCCCGGAATTTTTGATGTCAAAGGAAGTTGGTTATGCTGTTTTGATGTTATGAAATGGGTTATGTACATGCGATACGCCTTTTGAAGTGGTTCTATGTATTATTGAATTTATATACTATGTGTGTATTATTTAGCTCCTCTATATAGTAATGATTGTTTAGAGCTCGTTTGTGCCTGATTAATTCATAGTACCTTGCTACTTTTGGTGAGATATATTCATGGTCAATTGAATGACATTAACAGTATGTATGCTGTGTTCACTAGTACCTAGAAGATATAGGGATATGCTGCCTGTTATGAGAACCTTAGGACTCAAGATTTTATATGTCGCAGTATTGTACATATGGTTTAATCACGATATAAAGTCCCAACATTTATGATTCTGAGTATTATCAATATATTACGATATCAACGAAATAAGTTCCATATATGTTGTCAGTTAGGTTGTGTGTTTCATTATGTACAAATGCTTTGTATGTATAATTGGGCAGTTTTCAAGGAAGGGGCCGTCTTTAGTGAGGCATACTCTTATCCAACGAGGATGGATCAATGTTATCTTGGGACATATGACAGATCAAATTAACATGGGCGGTCAGGGATTTGTCTAGAATTGTCTAGAATTGTGTGTTAGAAGTATATGTATTATTATTCTTAAATGTCAACGGGGGAAAGGGATGGGGTCTCTCAGCAGGTAATTAGTTCACCATGCCGCTGTATGTTGTATTTTCAGGATGATGGATCCATTGTTTATGTGTATTTCCGTGGTATATCAATGGTACCTAAATAGTATGTAAAAGTGTTGCCTTACATGGTGTAATAATGTCTTGTGTATTTTGTTTAAAAACAATTATATTATAATAAGGTTGTGTAGCCTTATTTGTAGAAGAGGCTCAATGTTCAAGTGTTAGGTTTTTGTTATGGGTTTGCTTGCTGTTTACTTCGTGTAATTGGGTATAGGAAATTTTTGTTGTTGGCTCTTGGGTCAAAATTTCCATATGGCTCTGTTTTGTATATATGTTTTAATAAAAATATAAAAAAAAAATCCAGAGGTTTTCTGAGGAAACTAAAAATATTAGGAAAAGAGAAAACTTGAAAGGAGAGGTTGGATGAGGTTAGCAAAACCTACGCAAGCACAGGTTACCAAATGTGGAAATATTTTTCTGCTAAACCAGGAAGAAAGAGTAATAAAAACAACTATACGTGACGTGGAAGAGGCAGTAAAGAAGAAGCGAAAGAGCTGGATAGGTGCAAACGATGCTCGGGGCTCAGCCGACCCCAAGAGCAAAACATAAAGCTGACAAAAGACAGACCTCATGGACCAGTAAACATTGAGGATGTACAGCACTTTGCTTCTTCAATGGATTGTATAGTTCTCATAAAATAAACACTGAAGGTGTAACGCTCTTGGCTCCATTGATTTTGTGTAGAGCCTTTATAAACACTCCAGACCTACAGCTTATTTTATATCTTTCCCAGACATCGTAAACAATAAAGAAACCCAACTAATTGATTCTTCGTTGGTATATTGTAGCTTTGTAAGAGACGGGGTTTGTAAACGTTGGTCTTTAATCACTAATGGAAACTTTTTAGACAAAAATGTTTTTAATAATGTTCCTGGAGTTTGTTAAATGTGTATTTTTAGAGATAGGGATGGTCCAAGATCTGTCAGGTGTTTAGAAACCATACGACATGTCAGATGTGAGGATATAGACTACGTGTAGAAGAATATTTGTATTTGCATTATACCAGGAACATCTTTTTATCATTATATTAATGACATATAATACCTACCAGAAAATGAGTGAGAAACGAATGCAAATTTTTACTGTCTTCGTTGACACGATGTCTCTACTATTCAGCAGGAGTGTTAAGTTGAAATACAGGAGACAACAGAAGTAGTGTAGATGTAAGGGGATCAGTCCCTTGGCCCTGAAGAAGTAGGTCTTAGGTGGTCAGTCCCTCAGCTTTGTTGTATGTCAACTGCGCAGCTTCGATAAATGTGAAACTGAAGCTTTGAGAAAATACTCTGTTACACTATCAGAAATGGTGTGTGAAAGTCTGGATGGCATGAAGGGAGGCGGGTCCCACTGGAACTGAGGAACACTGATGTAAGCCCACTGAACTATGCTGCTCAGTTCCTCAAAATAAAGTCTTCTCACTCTTAACTGTTCAGCAATCAAATTGCAGAATGTTGTACAACAGTGTTTGACAAGTGTCATTCAGTTATTGGTTAGACGAGTAAGACACGTATGCAACAGTTTGCTACACTTATGAGCTAGACGTTTCGCTTGCTCAGTAGGCTTCTTTAGTCGAAATTTAGAAGAGATCACAGAAGTAATGGAGATGTATACATGAAGTGATCAGTCTTGAAGCAGTAAGTTGGAGATGATCAGTCCCTCATCATTGATGTAGTAAGTTGGAGATGATCAGTCCCTCACCCTTGTTGTAGTAAGTTGGAGATAAACAGTCCCTCACCCTTGTTGTAATAAGTTGGAGATGATCAGTCCCTCACTCTTGTTGTAGTAAGTTGGAGATGATCAGTCCTTCACCCTTGTTTTAGTAAGTTGGAGATGATCAGTCCCTCACCCTTGTTTAGTAAGTTGGAGATGATCAGTCCTCACCCTTGAATATGTGTTCAGTTCCGACTTTGACAGTCGCTTCCCAACCTTGACAGAGCGAGGGTGTGCCAGGTGAGCGGCAAGTGACCCCTGGTGTCTGATTGGTGAAGTTTTGTTTTCTTCAAAATGGCGGAATACCGGAGAAGAGTAAACACCGTCTGTTTAGAATAGTTAAGAGGTGCGGTATATCCGAGCAACGCTGAAGTCATTCTACCTCTCGTGATTATAGATACTTAAGGGATCCCTAGTGAAGATTTGTACGGGATATCCCTGAATGGTACCGCAAGAATCTTTGGGAAATTTGTGTAGCCTGATATCTACGAGAAGGTTGTGGATACGTATCAAGAACGGCACATCGTCGTCAACGCTAGCCTGGAGGTGCACCTACGTGATGTATCAGCCCATTATTCATGGGTTTGTCTTCGTAATATCCCATTTGAAGCTGATGAAGTGGATGTACGACGGGAGTTTGGATGCTATGGAACTATACATGCTGTCAACGTGGGGTGATGGTCCCAAGGAATTTATGCTGGTATGTTGGAGGGGTCATTTACCTTGAAAATGACTTTGAGGCATTCTATACCCTTGTATATGACGTTGGAGGCATTCAGGACACAAATCTACGTCACCTACCCAGGTCTGTGTGGTGGCCCTGGACATATGGCCGCGACATGCAAGCGACGAAGGGAGCGGCAGCGGACAGAACAAACTGAGGCAGCACCTAGTGTCATGATGGAAGAGTGTGTGTGCAATCCCCGAAGGATGCCATTTCAGTGGTGGATAATGTTCTGCAAGTTCTACCTGAAAATGGGAAGTGGAATGAAGCGGTGGAGGCCGCGGAGGAGATCGTCGCGACATTGCCACCAGCATCAGAGGACGATCAGGTTGGTGGAGTCGAGGGTGCGTCACCTCTGGTGGAAGAGGTGGTGAGCCCGCCATTAGTGTTGCTCAGTTTCGAGGACATTCAGAGGCTCCTCGATAGCCTGTCGCTGGTGGATTTACTGACTACGACAGTAATTTCGCCTGTTATGGAGACTGTGCTTGAGTGTAGTGTGGGTGCAGAAGGAAGGCGTGTGCCTCATAAGTCAGTGGTAGAGGCGGACATAGAGGTGCACAGGGAAGATGGTGATGGGGACATGGATTACGAGGGGGCTTCCCGTAAGAGGCCCAATGCACCCGTGGAGGATGATGTATTAACCCTGGGACAAAAGTCATGCAAAATAGCTTGGGCAGATGTGGCCAAAGGTGACAAGGGCGCTCCCTTGGGAAAGTTAGGTGGGAGCGGTGGGAAGTCAGCTAGGAACACTAGTGGAAAGTCTAGGTCAGGTTTGACAGCCCCAGGGAAGCAAAATGATAAAACCCAGCCATTGTCTTCAAGTGCATTACAATAAATGTTAACGGCCTCCATACAGAGGTCAAGAGGCGATGGGTGGAGATCTCACTACGATGTTTGGATGTTGATGTGTTCTTTATACAAGAGCACAAATTTAGGTGTGGATGTGAGTTGCGTGTGCAAGGGTATACGTGTTGTAACGCGGGGAACTTGGACAATATCAAAGGTGGGGTTGTTGTAGGAATAAGGGAGACCAGCCCTTTTATGCTGTTGGCGAGGGAATGGGGCAGTGGGGGATGGGTCGTGCGTGTGGTGGGAACATGGGAGCACATACAGGTGGGTTTTGTAGGCATGTATATGCCAGAGTCGTCCAATAGACTGGTGAAGGAGGATTTTGTGTTAGAGCATTTAGTATATTTTCTAAGGGGCCTCCCATTAGTTTCCATGATTGCCGGGGATTGGAATTGTGTTATCAGGGGAAAGGATGTTGAGCCGAGAGGAGGGGGGTGTATCTTAGGGATTTTACGGGAGGTACTGCAGGCGATTGGTGCTGTTGATGTGGTAGGGGATGGGGGTGGAATGTAGAATACACCTTTTGTCAAAGAGGTTATGCCGCACGTTTGGACAGGGTGTATTTCACTGGTTTAATAAGCAGTGGGAAGGTAGAATGCGTGGATCCTGGATTCACGGGAAGGTGCTGTTAGATTGTTGAAGGGTTTAGAGGCTTTGGAGACTTTCGGGTTATGGTGGGATAGGTTGTGGGATGGTGGAAAAGGAATTGAGAATGTAGTGGATTGGTGGAATTTACGAGCAAAGTTAGCAATAAAGGTTTTTTACAGTAGGTTAGGGAGGGATGATGCGTCCTATAGATACGAAGAGCAGAGGTATCTTGAGGGTCAGCTGTGAGATTGTTACGGTGCGGGAAGGAGGTATGATCATGCGGAAATAGAGTGTCTTAGGAGTCAATTACAGGATATTCAGAATGAGAACTTTCAGGCGTTGAGGGTGCGGGGGGGATAGAGGAGGAGCTATGAGGGGATAAGCCCTCTGTTAGGGTTCTTCAAGGTGACGACGGTGATGTCTTTGGTGGTAGATGAGGACTTGACAGGATATCGTAAGGGACAAAGGCTCTGTACTACTGAAAGTATGGGGAGCTATGCGGAAAAATGGTTTGAACAGAAATGGATTGGTAGAGGCAAGGGAGGCCTTACTGCATGGTATGGTGGTGAATGTGAGGGACGTGGATAGAGTGGTCGTGGAGGGTTGTATAACGGAGGAGGAGGTATCCCAGGCCGTTCGGGGTCAGGCAATGGGTAAATCGCCGGGTTGGGATGGAATTCCAGGGGATTTTTATGTAGTACATTGGGACACGTTAAAACATGTTCTGGTCCGTCTATACAATGCTATGAAAGATGAATGTAGAATGGGTGGGGAGGTGGGTTGGGGATTGCGGTGCTGGTGCTGAAGGTGAACATCCACGGAACTCTAGTTGAATATAGACCCATCATGTTGTTAAGGGCGGATTATAAGATATTTGCAAGAATTTTGGCCAACCATATGAAATGGGTTTTGGATAAGGTGGTATGGGATGGGCAGTATGGGATTCCTGGGTGGTCTATGAGGGTCGGCCATTGTAGAATTAAGAGTTTTGTGGAGGAACGTCACGGGGGCAGAGTAGTGGGGTTACATTGGGAAAAGGCTTTTGACAATGTGGATAGGGAGACTTTATTGGCAATGTTATTGAAGCAGGGTTTTGGGGAAGAGGTGGTGGCATGGGTGCGTATGCTATATACCAATGCGAAGGTGCGGGTACAGGTGAATGGGAGGGTAGGGTCCATGATAGGCATTGGGTGGGGGCTTCGCAGGGGTGTCCCCTCTCGCAGCTCTTGTTTGCCTGTTTGCAGGAAACTTTTATAAGTTAGTAACTGGAGGAGTGGGGGAGGGATTTAGTGCTCAGGGTGTAGAGGTGGGCATCATAGGCTATGTAGATGATACCACCATAATGGTGCATAGTAGGGAAGACTTGGAGTTCATTAATAGGGTTATATTTTTTTTGGGCAATGCATCAGGTATGCGTGTTAATAGGGATAAATAAAAAAATTTGGAGGTGGGGTCCTGGGTAGGGGGGACGTTGGGTAGGGAGTATGGGTGGAAAACTATCGAGACTCAAAATATGTGGAGTATATTTTTGCAATGAGGAAAGGTCTGCACGCACAATTAATTTGTCTTTAGTGGTAGATGTGGCCATTCGAAGAATGGCGGGATGGCAACCGGGTGAGGTGACACTACTCCAAAGGTTAATTGTCGTTGATGTCCTAGTATATAGCAAATTGTGGTTTGTTGCAGCAGTTTATCCTTTGCTTGCAGAGGATGTACTGAGGTTGCAGAGGAAAGCTTTGAATTTTATATGGGGATTCCATCAGCATTGACTGGGGAAGGATGTTGTCATGACAAAAGTAGCTAAGGGAGGTATGGGGTTAATACCGTTGCATAGGTGTTTAATAGGTATTTATGTTCGACAGGAATATCTGGAGCGGGAAGGCGTTAGGGGGGCGAGGGTTGATGCAGTAATGAGAGAGGTTAGACGGTGGTGGGTGGGAAAGAATTTAATATTGTGCGAAGCGATGCTACGACATCTATTGGTAGCGCAAGAACCCAAGAGGGTAAAGGTATGTAAACTGGATAACATTGGTCTGTCCGTGGAAGAGGTTATTGGTGAGGAGGTTTTTCCATGTTACCAATGGAAGACCATTTGGTATTGGTTCAGAAAATTGCGATTGCACCCTCGGGTCCGAGAAACTGGGTACCATTTCCTCAATGGAATACTAGCGTCTAAGGCGCAATTGTATGTTATGGGCCTGACTCGGGATCAGATCTCTGTATGGTGTGGGTGGCCGGAAACAGCATTCCACGTCGTATACTTTTGTGAAGATTTAATAAGGGTGAGGGATTGGTTTCAGAGCGTTCTACGACAGGTGGGAGGTTGTCAATGCATAGGGCATTAAGTCTAGAAGTATGGGGTTGTTCTGACGACGTCCGACGATCGGTTTCGTACTTGGTGCTCGACTATTTGTACGTTTCATGGGGAATGCAGGAGATTAGGAGTGTGACGCGCATTAGGGCGCTGGCGTGTCGTTTTTACAGAACAAAATGTAGAAATCGAGAGGTATATGGACAATGCTGGGAGAGAGACTTTTCGTTGGGATATAGAAATCTAACGATGGATGTATTTAAGGGGTTATGACATCTATAGTGAGTTGATGGGTTCCAAGATGGAGCGTGTGGGTTGGTCTCCCGGGTGGGGGGGTTAGTATTTAGTGTATGAAGTGTGCTAACGAATAGGTGTGCAAGCGTGCGGGGGGGGGGGGGGTGGCCTAGGATGAGGGGAGGTGACCTGTATGAGGTCTGAGGTATGTTTTCTAGGTGTGGATGATGACTCAGACTGCGTGGGGGTTCATACAGGGTCCCAGTGCTTGGTTTTATCATTTCGGCGGAGCTGTTGGTAATCCATTGTCAAGTAAGCCTGTTTTGCAAGGAGATCGGTCATATATATTAGTATAGTGTGGCATAAGAGCTAGATACTCAAACTGGGCTATCATAGTCCAGAGACTTTCATGAAGGTGGCGACATCCCAATGTGCCAATGGAGGTTTTGTATCTGCGAGCGCTTCGCTTTTGTGGCCTTACGTAGGATCATTCAGACTGTGTGTGACTTTACATCATGGAGAGACTTCCACGCAGAATATCTGGTGGATAGAACCTAGTTTACAATTGGTGACAATTCTTGGTACGAGTGTCACTTGTGTATGTGTAAAGAATTGATAATATGTTCATGATGTATCCTTGTAATATGTACTGATGTAATTGGTTAGGAGTTTCGTGTAACTGGTAAGGGGAGGGGGAGAGGTTAGGGGAGAGATGACCTACTGTCAGGGAACTTATGGTGTCTCTGACGACATCAAAAGGTCACCTAGTTTTTGAGTTAGGGAGGACACCCAAGCAAGTAGAGAGTCATATAAACTAACCTTGGATCGTATGCTAGCCATGAATAAGGCCGGTGGTAGGATTTATCGTGGTTATATAGTGCCTCGACTCTGATTCGTAATGTTCAGAGACATAAACTAATATGGCAACCGCTCCTCATGTACCGTACATGTGAGTTAGTCTAAGGTAGGGTATCGACAATGATACATAGTATTGAACAGATATGTGTTTTGACCTACTTGTATCACATACTAAATCAAAAGAACAACATACTCTGTATGACAAAACAAGGTTCCATGGTAAGGTAATGGTAATGTATTTGTTAGGGGAGAGGGAGGGTTGGTGCGATGGGTGGTCCTGGGAGTGTTAGGGCTCATGTACAAGGTGAAATGTATTATTTGAACAATCGGTATTCAACATATATAAGGCATATATGGTTCGATGGCTGTAATGTATATTGTTATTTGCACAACCGCCTTTGTTGGGAACTCTGGAAACAAAGCAGATAGGTCGGGGTTTTACCCTTGTGATATCCCCGCTCCGGGATGCGGGGATATTTGGTTTTGTAATTTGTAGGTTAGTAATAGTAATAATATGCATTGTTATACATAATTACCGTTGTCATGAATGTTTTGTTTCCGCTGCGGCGGCTTTACAATGTAATGGGTTTTACATCGAATATGAAACAACAAATTACTTTCTTGAACTGGTGTAGGGTTAAGACAGTGTATAATGTTTTATTACCACACACATTGTTTGTTCTTGAGGAATATCTCTTCTTGTATGTACCTGTATGTACTGTTTTTAAATAAAATATAAAAAAAAAGTTCCGACTTTCTATCAAAAATATTAAAAGCTTCCATATATACAAGAATCTGAAGACACACCGAGTATGCAAGACTGACCACCTCAAACTTACCTCTTCAGTGATAAGGGACTGATTAACTCGTATCTATATCTCCACTCTTACTGTGGAAAATTCTGATGATTTTCCTTGGATTTGTGTGTAAGAATTGTTGGGGATAATAATGTTTATCTGAAATTGTGTAGATGTGTATCTTCAGAGACTTTTAAAAGGTGTATTGGAACCTGATGACAGTTATTCTCTGTTATTTCCTTATATTCTGTAAGGAGGATGAGTGAAAATGTTGTAATTTAGAGGAAATTAATATTTCAATAATGA
Organism: Cherax destructor; assembly: GCA_009830355.1. NCBI lineage: Eukaryota > Metazoa > Arthropoda > Malacostraca > Decapoda > Parastacidae > Cherax > Cherax destructor. The sequence goes on along the minus strand of WNWK01028995.1, from coordinate 5,783 downwards.
TAATTTTAGTACAGATCTGGAAGTGTTATTAAATTAATTGAAAATATGTACATGAGAGAGCAATGAAAATGGCGGAGTAAAACATATTGGACAGGGAATTTGTTGAGAATTAATCTCATTTAATCTAAGCCGATTAAAATAGTATAGGCAAATATAGTGCCCTATATTATAAGTGAATTTAACGTGTATGTGGAAGGGTTCAGATACAAAGTGAAACTAACAAACTAATTAAGATACTAATAAAAAACGTGAGTTGTTGCTGGAGAATCTACATTGTCCACCACATGTATAATCAAACATGTAATGTAGGCCACCAAGTGCGAAATAAATCTCGCTACAGGTAATATATCTATTTATTGGCCAGTAGTAGTTTACCAGCCTGCTAGGGAGGCATTAATATATATCACCAAGACCCTAATTTCTCAAGATATATTTCCATTTTTTGTAATTAAAACTATGTAAGTTATGTTTTAATTATTTAAATTGTCATATACACATAATAAGATACTAACAAATTTTATTAAATGTATCTAGTACAATAATGTTTTCTTTATATAAATTCTAGAACTGAATGTTCACATAATTTCAGGTCCAGATGAGTGAGTTTGGGAGCTGAGAAGGTGGACATTGAGTGAGTTTGGGAGCTGAGAAGGTGGACATTGAGTGAGTTTGGGAGATGAGAAGGTGGACATTGAGTGAGTTTGGGAGCTGAGAAGGTGGACATTGAGTGAGTTTGGGAGCTGAGAAGGTGGACATTGAGTGAGTTTGGGAGCTGAGAAGGTGGACATTGAGTGAGTTTGGGAGCTGAGAAGGTGGACATTGAGTGTGTTTGGGAGCTGAGAAGGTGGACATTGAGTGAGTTTGGGAGCTGAGAAGGTGGACATTGAGTGAGTTTGGGAGCTGAGAAGGTGGACATTGAGTGAGTTTGGGAGCTGAGAAGGTGGACATTGAGTGAGTTTGGGAGCTGAGAAGGTGAACATGAGTGATTTAGTGGTGATAGTGTTTTGGCTAGAGGTGACATTAGTGGTTTGGGAGCTGAGGTTGAAGTGGGAGCTGAAGTGGACTAGTAGTTTGGGAGCTGAGGTGACATGATTTGGAGCTGGTGGACAACAGAGACAGTGACCACTTAAAATCCCATCTGTCTCCGAGGTACATCTATATCAGTAAGTGTAATCTGGTTTAGATGTGCCAGAGTTCTCCCCAGTTATATGTGTGTGAAATGTTAATTCAGGTTTGTACCTATGAAATTCACCCACATAATTTCTCACACTTTTGTTGTCTCTGTATATCGACTGACGAAGCCATCTGAACAAGCGAAACGTCTCGAGATATCAGACTTGTGTATGTGTCTTTCCTGCTAACACCCGTGTACGGTACACTGTTTATATCTACAGTGTACCGTATTACGATCTAATTTCAAATTTCTTGAGATAAGCTTTCGAGTAAGTTATAAAGAAATCCAAAAAAGTTATTATCAAGTTAATCAGAAAAAAATAATCAAAGGATTTTATTAGCTTAAACACTTGTAACATTCGTCTTCATTACCAGACACAACATTCTGACAAGCCATAACCTTCCCTACATTGTCGTCGAAGTTCAGTTTTGCTGTAAAATAAAGTCGTGTTTTACTTTTCATGATACGTTCCAATTTTATTTTAAAAGTTCTGCACTCTTTGTTGAAAGTTTGTAAATTATTCCCTGATCCATCAATATACAGCTGTCTTTATTACCACGCATATATTCTTTGTGTTTTCAATTAATATATATTATTCTTCCGAATGTTGAAAAGGTTGCATTTGTAAATACTCCAGTTGTCGTCTGACAAGTTGAACTGTCGTTGCAGCTTATCACTTCCGGTCGATGTAAAGACAACATAAGCTTTTATATATATATATATCTCTCTCTCTCTCTCCACATGACTTTCTCTAAAAATATACGTCACTCGCAGCCTCTAACTCACTCCCATGACCAGACCATCTCACCGCTCGCTAGAATACATTTACCTCCACGTCTCCACATATAGTTGGCCATCAAAGCTTATCGTCTTGTTTTATGCAGTAATAACCTATGCCATGATGGCCATTCTTACTGCACTTTAAGGCGAAGTTAATGGTAGTCCAGGCAGACACCACGACGCCTGGATTCTCTCTCTGATCCATTCGACAAAAGCCTGAAGTATCAGTACTGACATGAGCAACGTCAGTTCCAGAGTCATGAGGCATCTCTAAAGAAGAGACCGTTAAGTGGATTGACGGTTTTTTTCTTCAAAATTTTCGTTTTTATTTCCCTCATAACAGGAAGCCTTATCCAATCGGCTTCAAATTTTCATCTCTGGTATATTCTGTGGCGTTATTCTAGGAACATTTATCATGTGCAGCTACTCAACCACTTAAATTGTTTAATCTATTCCCAGAATCATGGAATGTTTCTGGTAATTTGCAAAACGCTCTGCTACCGAGTTGTACAAGAGTCATGTACAGTTCGAACAAGATGAAAATTAGACACATGTGCAACATCTTGGCATCTTTATAGTAGACGTTTCGCCATCCAGTGGCTTTCTTTTTCTTTTCAACACGTCAGCCGTTTCCCACCGAGGCAGGGTGGCCCAAAAGGAAAAACGAAAGTTTCTCCTTTTACATTTAGTAATTTATTCAGGAGAAGGGGTTACTAGCCAGTTGCTCCAGGCATTTTAGGCGCCTCTGACGACACGCATGGCTTACGGAGGAAGAATTCTGTTCCACTTCCCCATGGAGATAAGAGGAAATAAGAACAAGAACTAGTAAGAAAATAGAAGAAAACCCAGAGGGGTTTGTATATATATGCTTGTACATGAATGTGTAGTGTGACCTAAGTGTAAGTAGAAGTAACAAGACATACCTGTAATCTTGCATGTTTATGAGACAGAAAAAAGACACCAGCAATCCTACCATCATGTAAAACAATTACAGGCTTTCGTTTTACACTCACTTGGCAGGATGGTAGTACCTCCCTGGGCGGCTGCTGTCTACCAACCTACTACCTAGGTGCCTTTATCAAAACAAATTCAAGGACATATCTGGAAGACAGTAGAACTCTACACTAAAGATGAGGTAATCAGTCCCTCAACCTCGGAGTTGGTGTGAAGAGCACCGTAGTCTTGCGACTTACTTTTCTAACGTTTCAGAAGATGATTCAGAATTCGACGACAGTCGGAAGTGAATTTAAAGTGTGTCGCTGCACATCTACCAATTCTGTTCAACTAAGTTGTTGGACCGAACACAGACTCGAGGCTGAGAGACTGATTACCTCAAAATCCTCCTCATCTTCCACCGTTCTACTTTGTAATGGACTGAAGAAACCACTAACTGGAGAAACGTTTCCGTAATAACGTTTCCCAAATGTTGCACAACTGTCAAATTCTTAAGAATAAAGACACCCAGGTCTAGCAAAGCGTCTAATTCTTCAGAATATAGATATCCAAATGTTGTACAGGTGCCTAATTTATCAACATCAGCGTCAAGTAGACCAGCAAGGAGTCTGGTAGACCAGCAAGGAGTCTGGTAGACTAGCAAGGAGTCTGGTAGACCAGCAAGGAGTCTGGTAGACTAGCAAGGAGTCTGGTAGACCAGCAAGGAGTCTGGTAGACCAACATGGAGTCTGGTAGACCAACATGGAGTCTGATAGACCAGCAAGGAGTCTGGTAGACCAGCAAGGAGTCTGGTAGACCAGCAAGGAGTCTGGTAGACCAGCAAGGAGTCTGATAGACCAGCAAGGAGTCTGATAGACCAGCAAGGAGTCTGATAGTCCAGCAAGGAGTCTGATAGACCAGCAAGGAGTCTGGTAGACAGCAAGGAGTCTGGTAGACCAGCAAGGAGTCTGGTAGACCAGCAAGGAGTCTGGTAGACCAACATGGAGTCTGGTAAACCAACATGGAGTCTGATAGACCAGCAAGGAGTCTGGTAGACCAGCAAGGAGTCTGGTAGACCAGCAAGGAGTCTGGTAGACCAGCAAGGAGTCTGGTAGACCAGCAAGGAGTCTGGTAGACCAGCAAGGAGTCTGATAGACCAGCAAGGAGTCTGGTAGACCAACATGGAGTCTGATAGACCAGCAAGGAGTCTGATAGACCAGCAAGGAGTCTGATAGACCAGCAAGGAGTCTGATAGACCAGCAAGGAGTCTGGTAGACCAGCAAGGAATCTGTTAGACCAGCAAGGAGTCTGGTAGACCAGCAAGGAGTCTGGTAGACCAGCAAGGAGTCTGGTAGACCAGCAAGGAGTCTGGTAGACCAGCAAGGAGTCTGGTAGACCAGTATGGAGTCTGGTAGACCAGCATGGAGTCTGGTAGATCAGCAAGGAGTCTGGTAGACCAGCAAGGAGTCTGGTAGACCAGCAAGGAGTCTGGTAGACCAGCAAGGAGTCTGGTAGACCAGCAAGGAGTCTGGTAGACCAGCAAGGAGTCTGGTAGACCAACAAGGAGTCTGGTAGACCAACAAGGAGTCTGGTAGACCAACAAGGAGTCTGGTAGACCAGCAAGGAGTCTGGCAGACCATAAAGGAGTCTGGTAGACCAGCAAGGAGTCTGGTAGACCAGCAAGGAGTCTGGTAGACCAGCAAGGAGTCTGATAGACCAGCAAGGAGTCTGGTAGACCAGCAAGGAGTCTGTTAGACCAGCAAGGAGTCTGGTAGACCAGCAAGGAATCTGATAGACCAGCAAGGAGTCTGGTAGAGCAGCAAGGAGTCTTGTAGACCAGCAAGGAGTCTGGTAGACCAGCAAGGAGTCTGATAGACCAGCAAGGAGTCTGGTAGACCAGCAAGGAATCTGTTAGACCAGCAAGGAGTCTGGTAGAGCAGCAAGGAGTCTTGTAGACCAGCAAGGAGTCTGGTAGACCAGCAAGGAGTCTGGTAGACCAGCAAGGAGTCTGGTAGACCAGCAAGGAGTCTGGTAGACCAGCAAGGAGTCTTGTAGACCAGCAAGGAGTCTGGTAGACCAGCAAGGAGTCTGGTAGACCAGCAAGGAGTCTGGTAGACCAGCAAGGAGTCTGGTAGACCATTAAGGTGTCTGGCAGACCAGCAAGGAGTCTGGTAGATCAGCAAGGAGTCTTGTAGACCAACAAGGAGTCTGGTAGACCATTAAGGTGTCTGGCAGACCAGCAAGGAGTCTGGTAGACCAGCAAGGAGTCTGGTAGACTAGCAAGGAGTCTGGTAGACCAGCAAGGAGTCTGGTAGACTAGCAAGGAGTCTGGTAGACCTGCAAGGAGTCTGGTAGACCACATGGAGTCTGGTAGACCAACATGGAGTCTGTAGACCAGCAAGGAGTCTGTAGACCAGCAAGGAGTCTGGTAGATCAGCAAGGAGTCTGGTAGACCAGCAAGGAGTCTGATAGACCAGCAAGGAGTCTGATAGACCAGCAAGGAGTCTGATAGTCCAGCAAGGAGTCTGATAGACCAGCAAGGAGTCTGGTAGACAGCAAGGAGTCTGGTAGACCAGCAAGGAGTCTGGTAGACCAGCAAGGAGTCTGGTAGACTAGCAAGGAGTCTGGTAGACCAGCAATAAGTCTGGTAGACTAGCAAGGAGTCTGGTAGACCAAAGGAGTCTGGTAGACCAACAGGAGTCTGGTAGACCAACATGGAGTCTGATAGACCAGCAAGGAGTCTGGTAGACCAGCAAGGAGTCTGGTAGACCAGCAAGGAGTCTGATAGACCAGCAAGGAGTCTGGTAGACTAGCAAGGAGTCTCAGACCAGCACGGAGTCTGGTAGACCAGCAAGGAGTCTGTAGACAGCAAGGAGTCTGGTAGACCAGCAAGGAG
>WNWK01028994.1:0-24830 GCA_009830355.1 Cherax destructor | reverse complement strand
TAGGCTAGAAAATCCCACCCCAAACATTTTACTCCTTGGAGATTTTAATCTCCCTCATGTAAAATGAAAGATGAGGCAACATAATATTATACCAGAAATATCTCCTGGAAACACCCTGGCTCAACAGGCACATACCAGGGAACTAATGAGGCTTTGTGAAAAGTACTCATTAAACCAACAGATAATTGATCCCACTAGAAATGAAAATACCCTGGATTTGATATTCACAAACAACGAGGAACTAATCAGAGACATAACAGTTACAAAAACAATATACTCTGATCATAACATCATAGAAGTTCAAATGAGTATTAACTCAGGGTTAGGGAACTGCAGCACTAATGTTAGAGACGGGATGTTCAGTAAGTTTAATTTTAATAACCATAGAATTGACTGGGAAAAAATAAACCAAGAGCTATCACACATATCCTGGGAATCAGACATGAGCACCCTAAATCCCCACCAGTGCCTAGAGAAGTTGAATACAGAAGCATACAAGGTATGTATGAAGCACGTACCATTGAGGAAACCCAAAAGAAGATCAGATATAGAGAGCGTAGGAGATGGTACAGAAGAAGAAAACGGGTTACTGAATTGTTGAAAAACACAAATATATTGCAACAGAGGAGAGATAGTCTTAGCCAAGAGATCACTGAATTAGAGCAATGAGTGATTTACACAGATTTTGAAAAGGCATTTGACAAATGCGATCATCGAGTGATAGAGCACAAAATGAGGTCCATGGGCATTACGGGGAAGGTAGGCAGATGGATTTTCGAGTTCCTAACACACACAACACAAAAAGTAGTATCATCATTTGCAGATAACACTAAAATAAGCATGAAAGTCACTACAGTAGAGGACACTGAAAAATTACAGGAAGACATAAGCAGGGTTTTCCAGTGGGCAGTGGAGAACAACAAGACGTTCAATGGCAATAAGTTTCAGCTGCTTAGGTATGGAAAGAATGAAGAACTCAAAAGGAACACTATATACAAAATGCAAGAGGGTCACCACATAGAACGAAAGGAACACGTAAAGGACTTGGGAATAATTATGTCTGCTGATCTTTCTTTTAAAGATCATAACAAGACAAAGGTCACAACAGCCAAGAAGATGATGGGGTGGGTATTGAGAACTTTCAAAACAAGGGAAATAATGGCGATGGTGACACTCTTCAAATCGCTAGTGCTCCCTCACTTAGAATATTGCTCAGTGCTGATGGCCCCATTCAAAGCAGGAGAAATATCAGAGCTGGAACAAATTCAGAGATCATTTACGGCTCACATTGAGCCATTGAAACATCTAAATTATTGGGAATGCCTTCAAGTCTTGAACATGTACTCGTTGGAGCGGAGGAGAGAGAGATACATGATAATATATACCTGGAAAGTACTTGAGGGCCTAGTCCCAAATCTGAACACTGTCATAACAACATACTGGAGTGAGAGATATGGGAGGAAGTGTAAAATAAACCCCGTGAGGAGCAGGGGTGTGGTGGGGACAATTCGGGAGCACTGTATTAACATCCTGCGTCCCAGACTATTCAACATCTTACCAGAAGATATCCGAAACACGGCTGGAACCAGTGTAGAAGCCTTCAAGAGGAAACTGGACAAGTATCTTCAGGTGCCAGGTCAACCAGGATGTGATGGATATGTGGGGCAGCGGGCCTCCAGCAGCAACAGCCTGGTTGACCAGGCAAGCACCAGATGAGCCTGGCCCATGGCAAGGCTTAGAGAGTAGATAAACTCTTGAAACTCTTCAAAGGTATAAGGTATCACTACTTGAATGATCATCAAGAGCAATAAAATCAAAGTCCACATCACTATCATCACCATTACTCAAGTCTGAGGCCTGGCCAGGCGAAAATCTTAGTTTTCTCTTGTGACGAGGTACAATTGAATGTGACTGAGATGTGCCAGCCCCGAGGTAGAAGGTTGAGCATGAGCATAGCAGGATATTCCGCACTATTTTCAATATCCTGATCATTGCTTTCAGTCACAAATTGATCAAAACCATAGAATTCCTCTTCATTTCCACTTCCATCAGAGTCAGAACTATCAGTTAGGAAGAAGAGACTCCCAATTCCCCCTCGGAGTGAGAGCTGCCTTGCCCGAGGCATGGTGAACAAAGTTTACTGAGGCGGCATTCCCACAATGTCATGTGGGTGCCTAGATTTTTTGTTTATTGTGCACACTCACCACGCAGACCCATTCTCTTAGATGTAGGCCTATTAGCCTTCTCGTGCTAAATTTGAGGCCGCTAGAATTTTGGCATAGTACTATGGTTTAGATCCTCACCTCAAAGCCGTAGAACTACGGCACGGACCCTGAAAGGGTTAAAGCCATATAGCATGATTTAACAGAATATTCAAGTCTTTTGTATTCACTGTAATTCATCTAATGACCATATTTACTGTTATTGCCTTATTAATCTTAAGGTAACCCTTTCAGGGTCTGTGCTGTAGTTCTACGGCTTTGAGTTGAGGGTCCATACCATAGTTCTACGTTATGAGCTCAGCTCACTCAGATAAGCTGTGAGTGGTAAATTTGGGCTTAGATATGAGAGAATACATCTATGTAGTAAGTGTGAACCACATAAAACAAATCCTGCAGCACATAGTGCATAACGAGAGAAAAAAAGGAGACCGTAATTTTCGATTAAAACAGCGATCTATACAGTGGAACCCCAACTAACGATAGTTCCATATAACGAAAAAATCGTGTAACGGAAGCTTTTTTCGCAAAATATTTTTCTTGTGTAGTGAACATTTACTCGTGTAGCGAACTGTACCAGACCTGTCCGCCTGCCCCACGCAAGCATGGTGAGGCAGACAGGATGCTAGTCAAGCGTTGTTTACACTTGAGAGAACATTACCCAGCGTGCTCTTTCAAACATTCACAATACTTTTGTTGTGTTTATTGCTGGTTCAGTGATTGTAACTGTGAAATAAGTCACCATGGGTCCAAAGAAGCTTCCTAGTGGCACCCCTGTGGTAAAGAGAGGACCACCATCGAACTGAAGAAAGAGATTGTTGAAAAATATGAGAGTGGCGTACGTGTGAGTGAGCTTGCCAGGATGTACAACAAAAACAAATCTAGTATCAGCTCTATCCTGGCAAAGAGAAATGAGATCAAGGAAGCTAATGTTACAAAAGGGGTTGATATGTTAACGAAAAATAGATCGAAAACAGTGGAGGAGGTTGAGAAGTTGTTGATGGTATGGATAAACAATAAACAGACAAATGTGCAGCTGAAAAGTTTGTGAGTGAATTTAAGGGGTTCGTAGAGGCTGAAGAATTCCTCTCCAACAAGTGTTTAATTGTGATGAAACAGGCCTGTTTTGGAAGAAAATGCCCAACTGGACCTTCATTACTCAGAAGGAAAAGGCACTGCCAGGACACAAGCCTATGAAAGACAGACTAACTCTCATGTGTGCCAATGCCAGTGGTGATGTTAACTATTAAACTGTCCACATGTAGATATAGGTTCATGTGCATAGCTGACCGAACGTAGAGCTACGTTTTATTTTTCATTCCTTCAAATTTAGTGCGATAGGCCTGAGTCGCCTAGACATGAGAGAATTGGTCTGCGCCCTCAGTGTGCGCAGTATTAAAAAAATCTGGGACCACTTAGTACCTTGTGGGAGCACCAGTTCGATTTAGTGCCAGCTAGAGCAAATAGTGTGGCACGCACCAGGGATTCAATGATGTTATGTCACATTAACACTCCCCTTATAAGAGTAAATTAAAAATAGGTTAGATAAATACATGAGTGGCTGTGGGTGGGTGTGAGTTGGACCTGACTAGCTTGTGCTACTAGGTCTGATGCCATGCTCCTTCCTTCAGAGGATGTGACCTGACTAGGTGGGTCATTGGTCTAAGTTGGGGTGACATGGACCTGCCTTGCATGGGCCAGTAGGCCTGCTGCAGTGTTCCTTCTTTCTTATGTTCTTATGTATTCGGCAGGCTGGCTGGCTTTGGCTGTCTCTGGCTGTCTCTCTATCTGTCTATAACTCTATCTGTCTATATCTCTATCTGTCCATATCTTTGTCTGTCTATATAATAATAATAATAATAATAATAATAATAATAATAATAATAATAATAATAAAAATAATAATAATGTTTATTTGGACATGATACAAAGAATTACATTTGGTTATTGAGATTACATGAGATTACATGAGGTGTACATGCCAAAAGCCCCTAGTATGCAGGGCATTTTGGGCAGACTTAAAATTAACTTAAAACTAGATTGTAAGAATTTTTGTAGATAGTATACAATGAGTAAAGGTGAGTATTTAAGCTATCTGTCTATATCTGTCTATATCTTTGTCTATATCTTTGTCTGTCTATATCTTTGTCTGTCTATATCTTTGTCTGTCTATATCTTTGTCTGTCTATATCTATATGTCCTATATCTCTGTCTCTCTCTCACATGTACACATAAGTACAGTTATTATACATAGTGTAAATTACCTAGGATAACACAAAAATTCCAGGCAAAGTGCTATACAATGTTTGTAGATATAAGACATAATAAGCATGACTGGCAAGTAATACACATCGTCACTTCTGGATCATGTATAATACCTGTTGGCTTACGAGACGCACTCTGAGACTGAGACAAGCAGACGGAAAGACATACACAGGCAAACAGATAAGCAGAGTTAGACAGACATAAGCAGAGCTAGACAAACAAACAGACAGATAGATAGACAGACAGATAGACAGACAGATAGACAGACAGATAGACAGACAGACAGACAGACATATAAAGACAGATAGACAAACACAGATAGATAGACAGACAGACAGATATTGAAAAAGGGAGGGTTCCCTCCAGCACTGCTGACATTTATCAAATGTCACTGGGCTGTCAAGAGTTATCTGACACTTGTCAACACACCATTCTTCAAGGAGTTTCATATATACTCCAGGATGTCTAAAACATTGCTGGGACCTATAAATACTTTGTATATATTTATAGACAATAGTAAATGACCAAGGAAGGTGAAACTGTTCACCTGTTGGTGTGATTGTGACTATTTGAGTACTATTTCAGTACATAATATTAGTGTTAGAACAAAGATTGGCTATGAAATCACAAGAACTATTGTAAATTGTAATTATCAGAACATAAAAATTATATAAATTAAAATAAAAAATAGAAAAAAGTATATTGGCATTACTTCTGCAAGTGGCAGGACTTGATGTTCCTGTCAGGTGAGCATCCAGTACCAAATTGGCGGGTTTATATCTTGGTAAGTACTGGCCCAATTTTTTTTTTTAGCCTATCCTGTTTTTAAAAATGTGCTCTTCATTTTAATTTTTTTTCAAAATATTCGGTCAGCTACGCGAGTGAACGTATATCTACGTGTGGACAGTTTAAGGGTTAAAGTGAAGCCTTTACTGGTGTATCACACAGAAAATCCCAGAGCCTTCAAGAAACACAATGTTAACAGGAATAATTTGTGTGTGCATTGGAAGGCTAACACTAATGCATGGGTCACTAAGGACTTTTTCAAGGAATGGTTGACTGGAGTGTTTGGCCCTAGTGTGAAGAAATACCTCCTGGAAAAGAAATTGCCACTCAAGTGCCTCCTGGTACTGGACAATGCTCCTGCTCATCCTCACAACTTGGAAGAGTTGTTGGCTGACAACTTAAATTTCATCAGAGTGAAGTTCTTGCCTCCTAACACCACTCTCATCCAGCCCATGGACCAGCAGGTCATTTCCAACTTCAAGAAACTGTACACCAAAACACTGTTTCAGAGGTGCTTTAATATGACCAATGACTCTGAATTGACCCTAAGAGAGTTCTGGAAAGAACACCTCAATATCTTGCATTGCATAGGCCTTATAGGTAAGGCTTGGGAGGAAGTGACTTCAGGACTCTGAACTCTGCTTGGAGACCACTGTGGCCGGATTGTGTCCAAGAGAGGGATTTTGAAAGATTTGAGGCTGACCCTGACCCTGACGACCCTGTGCCTGTTGTGGAACATGTTTTGGAAGATATTGTGGAATTGGGGAACAGCCTAAGGTTGGAGGTGAGTGGTGAGGATGTGGAAGAGTTGGTGGAGGAGCACAGGGTAGAGCTAACAACTGAAGAGCTGCAAGAGCTTCATCTGGAACAGCAACAGACCACAGCTGAGGTTATTGCTTCAAAGGAGGAGAGAGAGAGAGATAAGGAGGTGCCTTCTTCAGTGCTTAAGGAGATGTGTACAAAGTGGAACGAGTTGCAGACATTTGTTGAAAGATACCACCCTGAGCAAGCTGAAATGAGCCTTCTGTGCAACCACTTCAGTGACAGAGCCATGTTGTACTTTAGAAAAGTGTTGAAGAGTCGCCAGAAACAGAGGACTGTGGACAGTTACTTCACCAGGCAGGGGTCTAGTGACTCTCAAGCTGGTCCTAGTGGCATTAAAAGACCAAGAAGGGAAGTAACCCCAGAGAGGGACTTGTTACCTGAAGTCCTTTTGGAGGGGGATTCCCCTTCCAACCATTAACACCCTGCCCCTGTCAGCAACTCTACCTTCCAGATGCCTGCAACTCTTCAATAAAGGTAAGTAAATGTTATTGTTTTTTTTTTTTTAGTGATTATTTTTTTTTTTTTTTTTATTTTTTTTTATTAACACATCGGCCGATTCCCACCAAGGCAGGGTGGCCCGAAAAAGAAAAACTTTCATCATCATTCACTCCATCACTGTCTTGCCAGAGGGGTGCTTTACACTACAGTTATAAAACTGCAACATTAACACCCCTCCTTCAGAGTGCCGGCACTGTACTTCCCATCTCCAGAACTCAAGTCCGGCCTGCCGGTTTCCCTGAATCCCTTCATAAATGTTACTTTGCTCACACTCCAACAGCACGTCAAGTATTAAAAACCATATGCCTCCATTCACTCCTATCAAATACGCTCACACATGCTTGCTGGAAGTCCAAGCCCCTCACACACAAAACTTCCTTTACCCCCTCCCTCCAACCTTTCCTAGGCAGACCCCTACCCCGCCTTCCCTCCACTACAGATTTATACACTCTCGAAGTCACTCTGTCTCATTCCATTCTCTCTACATGTCCAAACCACCTCAACAACCCCTCCTCAGCTCTCTGGACAATCGTTTTGGTAATCCCGCATCTCCTCCTAATTTCCAAACTCCGAATTCTCTGCATTATATTCACACCACACATTGACCTCAGACATGACATCTCCACTGCCTCCAGCCTTCTCCTCGTTGCAACATTCATCACCCATGCTTCACACAAATATAAGAGCGTTGGTATAACTATACTCTCATACATTCCCCTCTTTACTTCCATGGACAAGGTTCTTTGTCTCTACAGACTCCGAAGTGCTCCACTCACCCTTTTCCCCTCATCAATTCTATGATTCACCTCATCCTTCATAGACCCATCCGCCGACATGTCCACTCCCAAATATCTGAATACATTCACCTCCTCCATACTCTCTCCCTCCAATCTGATATCCAATCTTTCGTCACCTATTCTTTTTGTTATCCTCATCACCTTACTCTTTCCTATATTCACTTTCAATTTTCTTCTTTTACACACCCTACCAAATTCATCCACCAACCTCTGCAACTTCTCTTCAGAATCTCCCAAAAGCACAGTGTCATCAGCAAAAAGCAACTGTGACAACTCCCACTTTGTATTTCCTTCTTTATCTTTTAGCCCAACACCTCTTGCCAAGACCCTCGCATTCACTTCTCTTACAACCCCATCTATAAATATATTGAACAACCACTGTGGAGAAAATTCTCCAAAGGAGGGGGGTATGCGCCCTTACTACCCTTGGTAAGGGCCCTCACCCTTTCCACCCTTAGGAAAGGGCCAGAGGAGGCGCGTCTGGCTGCATAAACAATTTAATTCAAGCCAGATGTACTGTCAACAGTGTGTCAAGAATTGCGCTGACCACAGCACCATGAGGCACCTCGTGGCACCACATGGCTGCACGAGACTGCAAAAGGCAGCACGAGCGAGCAGATTGAATTTGGCCACCGCAAGAACGGGTCATACGACTCTAGGGGTCATGCGGGGCGAGGCGATGTAAATCAACATAGACATTACTCGTTCGCGTCTGTTATATCATTTAATCTCCACTAACGTCGGAAAATAAGATAAGAACTCTCTTCCAGCGCGTTTAGTGAATAATATCAACATTGCAGTATATTCAGAAGTGTGCGCAGCTTCAGACTGCAAAAGGAGAAACGTAGAGACAATCGCAAGTGAACTCCATCGAAACAAGACGGTGATTCTTCAGCGGCATTCTACAATCAAGACAGCATTTCCGCCGTATATAGTGGAGCCAACACCATCGCTCAAAGTTACACGAGCAAGGTAAGAATTTGATGTTCTGGTCAAAACAGGGGACTGCGCAGTTCTTGTATTCAAGAACATTCAAATTTTACCCAGGGACGGCGGTTATGCGTGGACTTTTAGTCCAAAACAGTGAGTAAAACGCCTTTCAGTCTATCTAAGACTGAAATATGGACATACGCTCCTTTGGGGCAATAATTATAATCCCTTGATGTTTATCTTACAGCCCTGTGGAGAGTGTGGCAATATATGGATCCCCTGAGAAGGTGTTGGTGGTGGCTGCGACATCTTGGATTCATCAATAAGACAAGAAGATAAGTAACATACAGTCCACGTTATCGTAGGAGCCCATCCACCACATGTTGGTCATTACGAACCGGAAGTTTTGGTCCTTACGAAACGAAAGTTGATCGTATTCGAACCAGGAGAGTGGCCACATGGTGGTCCAAAGATTTATACTACAGTGTATAAATGTCTACGATCCAAGGTCCTTCGAGAAAAGCTGTAAAACTATTGTTTTACAGAAGAAACCAGAACATATGGGTCCCTACTCTCAATCAAAGAGTATGGGAAGCTCTCGCGAGGCATAGAAAACGCGAGGTGGCAGGCGCTCACCCGACACCCAGGAAGAAAACTGTAGTCGGGTCACCCAAGGTTGGGGGACAGTACTGGGGGATCACCCCACTCACCCACGCGGGAGCAACACTTCAATTTCTGCTTAAGTCAGCAGAGTAGCAGATTGACTGGCACATGGCTGGTCTGTGAATGTGTATAGTATAAACAGTTTATATATATACACACAGTGTTTATAATGTTTATAGACACAAATTAAGAGAAGAAACTGTATATTATGTTGTCTCTTATATAATATAGGAAGTGATATTAAGTTTAAACTTTCATATTGATTAACATTGTAACAGTGACATATGTATGTATATAAACATTGAATATATATGTGTAATGTGTATACAGTGAAATATTTTCATGTGTGAAGTGACGTCAGTGCTGAGACTCAGTTTAGCTGAGACAGCAATTCAGGACATAAACATACAGCGTGTTGTTTCGTCCATATGTACTCTGCACCTCAAGGCCACTGACCTTGAAAGACACGGTTAGTGGGTCAGTAGTGTGCTGACACAGTCAAAACAAACTCAGCTGGAGTTTTTAAACACTCTAAGTGTGCTGTTAGTCATTATATGTACTAGCAAAATGTCGTCATTAACCACAAAATTCAACACATTACAGACGAAAATTACTCAATTGGAGCAATTAATTTCAGTCTGTATAGGTTTAACCCAAGACACAAATATAGACTATGATCAGTTGGAAATTAAATCTCAATTATTTAATAAACGTCTGGAAATCATTAATTCAGGCTACGAGATATACGAAAAGGAATTTCTAGATTCCAATCTGACAAAGGAAGAAATTAAAAGTGTCTTGGATGCCTTTAGTGGACAACAATTAAGGTGGACAGGAATACAGGCTATCTGCCGCAAAACTTTGTCACAGAGACCTACAGCCAGTGGTCAGACACCTGTCTCCACACCTGTCCACACACCTGCCACACCTGGTGTTAGTTTACCAACTCTTCCCAAATTGGCTATGCCTATTTTTGAAGGTAATGATTATGAAGAGTTCATTAGTGGGTTTAATTCTTTAGTGAATTCACGTACTGACATAGATGAGATAGCTAAGTTCAATTACAGTAGAACGTCATTTAGCACGAGATTATGTTGCACGTTACCGGTATTGCACGATTTAAGATTTGCGACACATTATCATCTTACACGACGTAAAGATGATATTACACGGTTCGGCAGGAGGGAAAAGTTTTGAGCGCATGGTTATTTACTGCCTAAGAATCCTCATGCTTTGAGGAAAAGGGAATTTGTTTTTCCTTCTTGCAAACTAAGTTTATTCAGATACACGGGGCCAGGAGCTGAGTCTCGACCCCTGCAACCACAATTAGGTGAGTACAGTTACATACATTATCATACATAGCAGCATATGTGTAGAGAACCTAGGATAACCCAAGTCAGTCAATGGAAATACTGTCACTCTGACTTTTTGGGTTATCCTAGGTTCTCTACACATATGCTGCTATTATGATAATCTTCGTAACTGTATCTGTGTATACCTGAATAAACTTAGTTTGTGGGAAGGAAAAACAAATAACCATTCTCACAAGCAGTCTTGTTACTACTACTGTTGTGGTTCAGCAGACACTACCCGCCTTACCCAGCCAACACGGACCCAACCATCCCAGCATTCGTCGTATTTCATATGCGTCAATTAGTCCTGGCTACAAGCCAGCCAGCTGTCTGTGTGAAGAATAAGAGTGAATTGTGTTTTGATCTTGAATTAACGAAGAAAACACAGATATAAGACAAGACATAACCTGTGGCCGTAATGAAGTGTTACTTTGTACACATAAAAGATGTAAACATAAGTTTGTGTGACTGACTGACTGATTTGACTGACTGACTGACTGACTCTGACTGACTGACTGACTGACTTGACTGACTGACTTGACGCTGACTGAATGACTGACTGCTGACTGACTGACTGACGAATGACTGCTGACTGACTGAATGACTTGACTGGCTTACTGAACGACTGAGACTGAATGACTTGACTGACTACTGAATGACTTGACTGACTGACTGAATGACTTGACTGACTTACTGAATGACTTGACTGACTTACTGAATGACTTGACTGACTTACTGAATGACTGACTGACTTACTGAATGACTTGACTGACTTACTGAATGGACTGACTTACTGAATGACTTGACTGACTTACTGAATGACTTGACTGACTTACTGAATGACTTGACTGACTTACTGAATGAACTGTGACTGACTTACTGAATGACTTGACTGACTTACTGAATGACTTGACTGACTACTGAATGACTTGACTGACTTACTGAATGACTTGACTGACTTACTGAATGACTGTGACTTACTGAATGACTTGACTGACTTACTGAATGACTTGACTGACTTACTGAATGACTTGACTGACTTACTGAATGACTTGACTGACTTACTGAATGACTTGACTGACTTACTGAATGACTTGACTGACTTACTGAATGACTTGACTGACTTACTGAATGACGACTGACTTACTGAATGACTTGACTGACTTACTGAATGACTGACTGACTTACTGAATGACTTGACTGACTTACTGAATGACTTGACTGACTTAAAGTTAGACACTCAGTTCAACCATCGACTTCAGTTCAAGAACTTCTACTATCCACCTCAGCCCAGTAGGGCCACACCATCCATATCCACTCTTCACTACCATCCACAAACATCATTACCCACAATTTAAGGTAAGAAATAGTATTATTTCTATTGCATTTGTAGTCTTAAGCAGTAATAGATCATGACAATGAACTAAAATTACATATTCGCCTTCAATTTTTGCAGATATGTTGGTCTAAAAAAACTTGTTTGGCTTTTTGGGGACTCTCAAACACGTAACCCTATTTTTCCCATAAGTTCTGTTAATTATTTAAGACGAAATTATCTAACACGACTTTTTCAGGAACGTAACTATCGTGCTAAATGACGTTCTACTGTATCTCAGATATCTCGTAAAAGGTGAACCCTATGAACTGATTAAATCATTTCCGGTGGTCAAAGGCAATTATGCTCTAGCCTTACGTGTCTTAGCAGATAATTATCTTGATGCTGACAAAGCCAGGGTTAGACATGCAGTCTTAATATCAAGCTTGAAACCACCCAAACATTGTCTTTCAGACTTACAGTCATTTAGGATCACATTAGACAATAGTCTCAGAACTCTAGGAGTTAAATATGATCTAAGGCAATGTGATTGGTTTATCAGTGGTACTATACAAGATAAACTGTCAACACAAACCATTGAACGTTTAAATATTATGTTCAATAAACGCTATTTCACTTGTGAAGAAATTAGCAAGGGTTTACAAACAATAGTCTCATGCATGCAAGCAACGAGACAAGATGAGAAATCCACCAATCCTGTTGTGGATAATAAACCTTCAACTCAGTACAAAAAGAGTGTACCTACTCCCACTAAACCATATAATGGGAAATCCCATGTAGGCACTTATCAAGCTGTGAACACAACAGACAGTAAACAGACTGTCACACATAAACGTACTCCAAAATGTGTACTTTGTGATGGAACACATTGGGCACAGTATTGCATTCAATACACAACAATGGAGGCACGGAAACAACGTGTTCAACAGCTGAAAAGGTGCACTAAGTGTTTAGGTGAACACAAGGGAGGTAAATGCTCACTGAAGAAGTGTTTTAAATGCAAGGGAATGCATCATACAGCATTATGCCCAAGCACTTATGCTGAACAACCGACTTCCACAGAGTCAGGAAGTCAACAAACAGCAGCATTAAATGTGAGAGATAAGTCTAAATCAACTGCTCTCCCAATAGCTTGAGTAGAGTTATCCAATAAATTACACAAAACCAAGGTGCTAACATTATTTGATCAAGGCTCACAAAGGTCTTTTATAAGACGAACAGTGTTGCAAAAACTGAATAAGCAACCCCATGCCAAAATACAGTTAGAAATAGCTGGATTTTTCCAAAGTTCTTGTAACCAGAAATATGACCTAGCCAGATTCACTGTTGGTCTAGGAAACAGGAAAAAGACAGTAGAAGCTGTGGTAGTCGATGATTTGCCTAAGTCAGTGCAGATCCGGGGAATAAGAGATACAGTTGCAGCACTGAAGGCGGCCAAGGTCAAGTTAGCCTGTCCTGACATACAGACGGACACAATTAGTCCAATTGATTTAATCATTGGAAGTGATTACTATCACTGTTTTGTGGAAAATATAGTAAGTAAACATGATGTTCACTTGCTGAAAACAGCTGGAGGCCATATGATATGTGGTCCAATTCCCTCTCAAAGCGGGAAAGAAGCTGAAATTGATTCAGTAGAAAATGTACTAGTTACAAGAATAACTGCTGATCATGTACCACAGCAAAAATTATCATTACTGGAAGAAATGAATGAACCAGTTGATAAGTTGTGGGATTTAGATGCTGCGATAGGTTTAGATGTAAATAAACCAAGCCCACAGGAGTCTGAGACTTATAACCAATATTTGGACACTGTCAAATATGAAGATGGACAGTATTGGGTTAGGTTACCATGGAAATTAAATCCACCACATCTACCTAGCAATTATCGCATGGCTTTCGGACAAATGAAAGCACAAATACATGAGCTCAGGAAGAATCCAGAGCTGCTGACTGTCTATGATAATATCATACAAGAACAGTTAGACAATAAATTCATTGAGGAAATAGTCGAAGATAAGTTGAAGAAAGATGCTCATTATCTACCGCACCATGGAGTCAGGAAAAAATTCTGAAACCACTCCACTACGTGTTGTATACAATTGCAGCGCACGTGCAAATAAAGATTTAGCAAGCCTTAATGACTGTCTGATGACCGGACCCTCACTAACTGAGAAGCTTGGAGACGTGCTTATGAAATTTCGCACAAATCCATATGCCTACACGGCTGATATTTCCAAAGCTTTCTTAAGAGTAGGACTACAAGAAATAGATAGAGACTATACTCGATTCTTGTGGCCAGAAAATCCACATGATCCTCAAAGTCCTGTGAAAACTTATCGTTTCAAGTCAGTATTATTTGGTGCAACATCCTCTCCATTCTTACTAGAAGCTACTCTTAATACACATTTGAAGAAATCTGAAAGTCCCTTCAATGAAATCTTAAAGAAAAGTTTCTATGTGGACAATCTTCAAGGTACAGTGAATAAAGAGGAGGGTTTGAAATCCTTATACAGAGAGGCTAACAAGGAGATGAAAGAAGCAAATATGCCTCTAAGGATGTGGAATACTAATTCAAAGCAATTAAGGGAACTTATCAAAGAAGATTTCCCTGAAGCTGAAATTCCTGAATGCAACAACATGCTTGGACTTAATTGGAATACACAGGAAGACACTTTGAGTCTCAAAAGGATAACCAATAAATCAAGCAGTACACTCACTAAACGTAGTCCACTGTCAGAGGTATCACAATGTTTTGATCCTCTAGGACTCGTCTCACCAATTACCATAAAAGGTAAAATGCTTGTGCAAGATGCATGGAAGCTCAAAATAGGTTGGGATGAGAACTTGCCTCTAGAAATGAGTCAAGAATGGGATGAAATATCCAAGGAGTTTAAACAACTTCATCAAATTAAATTTCCCAGACAAATAGGTCAAGAGGAAACAAGTACACATTACATGTGTTCTGTGATGCGTCAACCAGAGGTTATGGCGCTGTAGCTTACATGAGTAACGCTGAAGGAAGTACTTTAATTACTTCAAAGGCCAGGGTTCCACCCTTGAAGGTCAGAACAGTACCACAATTGGAACTGACAGCACTCTATGTAGGTACAAAATTAGCTGTCTATCTCAACAAAGTACTTGATCATCTCACTATTGAAAAAACTGTGATCTGGAGTGACAATGAAGCAGTTCTCCAGTGGTTAAGAAATAATAAGAGTAAGTTGGTCTATGTACAGAATAGAGTAGCAGAAATAAGAGAGATGCAGAGAGACTATGTCTTTCTCCACGTCTCTACACAAGAGAACCCAGCTGACATGTTGTCACGTGGTGTCCCACTCAAGAACTTTGTGGATAATAAATTATGGCTCCACGGACCTAACTGGCTCTCTAATGAAAATAACTGGCCACAGCAAAAAGCTTACATTATGCCAGAAAAAACAGTCTGTTTGAACACAGCAGAAATAATCTGTTTAAATACTACAGACACAAAAGAAATAGTACTAATTTACTTTACTTTCATTGTTTGCTATCATTTTCCCTAGCTCCTTTATTCCCAGCTTTAGTAAACTACCATAGTTCAATTAATTGCATTTGTATAAATTGACTAAGGTACAAATTCACGTGCCAAGAACTCTGTCAAATACCCTGTATCTCTACAAACTCTTATTAAAAATTTGTAATAATCAAATAGTTCCTAAGCATTTATTCTAGTATCATATTATTAAGTTTAGTATTATCTATTCTTCTCAGGTCTAGTTATAGAATCACATCAAATCTTATGATTACAGGAATTGATCCTGATATCAACCTATTATTAAATGACTTACATGATTCCAACAGCAACTGTAACTATTACACAGCAGATCAAGCAAAGACATTACTCAGAGCCAACAATAACATAACTATCTTCAATTACAATGTTAGATCTTTGAGCAAACATTATGATGACCTCACAGCACTACTCCAATCCCTCCAGACCAATATGTCAATCATCACACTCACTGAGACCTGGCTGAAGCCTGATACTACAGATGTCTATGGCATCCCAGGTTACACAGCCATTCACAATTGCAGGACAGATCAGCGAGGGGTGGAATAGCTATATATTACTCAGATCAACTTGAATGTATCAATAACTCTTGCATAAGGGATGAGCATGGAGAATATATTATAGCTAAATTTAAATCAAAAGACCTGCAAAAACCCCTCACAGTGATAAACATCTACAGATTACCACAGTCAAACATTCACCAATTTAGTGAAAAACTAGGTAACCTAATAACTGATGCACACATGAACAAAGACCATTTGCTGCTCACAGGAGACTTCAATATAAATCTCCTACATGACCAGGACCCACAAGTAACAGAATTCACAAACACTATGAGCAACTGCTTGTTACTACCAACAATATCAAAACCTACAAGAATCTCGAGACTAGTACCTCACTACTAGACCACATCTGGACTAATACTATAGCCCCTCTAAAATCAGGCATCATCACAGACAACACCACAGACCACTATCCGACCTTTCTCATAACTAATCTTGGTAAATTGCCCCTAGATATTACAAAAGTTACCTTCAGACTACATAATGAGTCAGCTGTAAATAACTTTATAACAGCTATGATTAACATTGACTGGCATAATGAGTTAGAAACATATACAGATACTAATGAATGCATCAAGAATTTCCTTAACAAAACCCACCACCTCTATAACAAACATTGCCCTAAAAAAACTAAACAGATCACAGCTAAGAGACTTAACAATCCCTGGCTAACACCCAGCATCCTTAAATCCATTAACAAAAGGCACCAATATGAAAAACAATACAGAAGGGGTCTAATAACCAGAGAACAATCCAAACGCTACTCATCAACCCTTACCAGCCTGATAAGGAGATCAAAAAAATTGTATTATGAGAACAGACTCCAGAACATAAAAGGTGATATGAAAAGACCTGGAAGACCCTATCTGCAATTCTAGGAAATAATAAGATAGCGAAAAACAACACCATCAAATTATCAGAGCAGATGAACCCCTACTCTCACCTACTGAGACAGCAAACAGACTTAATGTTTTCTTCTCCACCATAGGAAAGAATCTAGCGAGTAAAATCCCAAGCTCAAACACCCGTCCAACAGACTACCTCACAAACACCTACCCTAATACGCTATTCCTAGCTCCTACCAACCCAATTGAAGTCTCGCTCATAATCAACACCCTTAAAAACAAGGCAGGAGACATAAACAGCCTACCAACTTTTATGTACAAAAAGCTTCACAGGTACTGTCACCAATCATAGCAACACTATTCAATAAATCCATTGAAGCCTCTACCTTTCCATCAATTCTCAAAATAGCTAGGGTCACCCCGATCCACAAAGGAGGTGATCAAACAGACCTGAATAATTATAGACCAATTTCTAATTTACCATTGCTTTCTAAAATCTTCGAAAAATTAATTCATAGACAAATCTATTCCTACCTCGTCTCACACAATGTACTCAACCCCTGTCAATTTGGATTCAGGACAAACAAGAGTACAAACGATGCTATTACACACATGTTGGAGTTAATATATACAGCACTTGAGAAAAAGAAGTCCCACTGGGAATCTTCATTGATCTCCAAAGCTTTTGATACAGTCGACCATGATTTACTGCTCACAAAATTAGCACACTATGGTATAGGGGGCACCCACTCAACTACCTAAAATCATACCTCACCAACAGAAGCCAATACGTGTACACAAATGGAGAGAACTCTTCCACACAACCAATTACAATCGGAGTCCCTCAAGGAAGTGTCCTGGGGCCACTCCTATTCCTCATTTACATAAATGACCTACCGAATGCATCACAACTACTCAAACCCATTTTATTTGCAGATGACACAACATATGTCTTCTCTCACCCAAATCCAGTTATACTGGCCAACACTGTTAATGCCGATTACAGAAAATATCAACATGGATGACGACTAACAAGCTTACTCTCAATACTGACAAGACCTACTTCATACAGTTTGGAAGCAAAGTCACAAATGTTCCATAACATAACACTTAATGGTACACCCATCACAAGACTCACAGAGGGAAAATTCCTAGGAATCCACCTTGACAGTAGCCTTAAATTCCAAACACATATACAACAAATTTCCAAGAAAATCTCGAAGACAGTAGGCATATTATCAAAGATACGCTATTATGTACCTCAATCAGCTCTCCTTGCACTCTATCATTCACTTATCTACCCGTATCTCACCTATGGAATCTGTGCATGGGGATCAACAACGTTAAATCACCTTAGACCACTCATAACACAACAAAAGGCCGCAGTCAGAATGATAACAAATTCCACTCTAGACAGCATACTCCACCAATATTCAAAAGTCTCAAACTACTCACCGTAAAGAACATTCATACTTACTCTTGTGCCTACTACATATATAAAACTTTACACTCTAATATAAACCCTCTGCTCAAAACTCTCCTCACCAACTTTAATAGGACCCATGACCACAACACCGACACAGATCACTTTTGATATACCCGTGTTCATATCAACCTATGTAAAAATTCTATGCACATAAAGGGCCCCAGAATCTGGAATTCATTACCAGTAAATATTAAGATAATCTTGTCTGAAAATCAATTTAAGACTCAACTCAAAAACCACCTACTCACCCAAACCTAAATGATCATGCTATAAACTACTTTGAAAAATGCTCATTGTTACTTTCCTATACGATAATCTCAATTTTTAATAATATGTTACTATTATGTTACCCCCTACTCATATTATAAGTTAATGTCAAAAATGCTCAATGTTATTTTCCTTAAGATAATCTCAATTCCATATTATCATTCAAGAATCTTAACACCTGTAACAATCTAAGATCTAATATCATTATATAATAATTTAAACATTAAAATTTCATCATATTGTAATTTTGAAAATAATTTTAACTAGAATAAACTCAATAAATTTCTCTAATATTAAGTACCTAGTTTTTAAGGACTAGAATAAGCTGCCCCTAATGCCATGGCATGTCAGTGGCTCTCCTTGCACTCAATTTACATTGTAACTTCCAATACCCATGTAACCTGCAATGAAATAAAATTTGTTTGTTTGTTTGTTTGTTTGTCATTGATAGATCTAAATACTCATCTTTGGGTAAACTATTAAGAGTTACAGCTCTTGTCTTTAAATTCATTAAAGGGATAAAACCTAATTATGAATTACTAGAACCCATTAAATACTGGATAAAGTTAATACAGAAAGATGTTTTCTCTACAGAGTATAAATTTCTGGAAACTCAGGATAAATCACCAAAGAAACCCGATATGATTAATTCTTTAGGACTTTATCTCGACTCAGAAAAAATTATAAGATGTCGAGGAAGAATTCATAATTCTTCACTACCTAAGGAAACAATACATCCAGTATTGATCCCCAAGAATCATTGGCTAACAAGACTGATTATTCAGAATGCCCACAGTAACGTGTTACATGGTGGTGTAGCTGACACTCTTTGTCATATACGTCAGTCCTACTGGATACCTCAAGGTCGACAAAGTGTGAAGAAACAAATCAGAGATTGTATTACTTGTCGTCATTATGATATGCGAGTATGTCAGTATCCAGGTCCACCTCCATACCCTTCTGAAAGAGTATGTCATGTCCTCCATTTGACAGGTGTAGATTACACTGGACCAATAATTTTAACTAAGACAGTTGACAAAGTTCCTATAAAGGTGTACATCTGTTTGTTCACCTGTGCTACAACTAGAGCAGTACATCTAGAAGTAGCCACTGATATGTCTGCTGAAACCTTTATCAAATTATTTAGAAGGTTTGCAGCCAGAAGGGCATGTCCCAGGCTGATGATATCAGACAATGCAAATTTTTTGCTGGAGCTGCTTACATAAACAAGATTTTTGAGCAGCCTGAAGTACAACAGATGCTGAATCAACGCAATTGTCGTTGGAGATTCATTCCTCCTAAATCCCCATGGCACGGCGGATTTTACGAAAGAATGATAGGCATTGTGAAACGTTGTTTAAGGAAGACTCTTCATCGTCAGAGAATCGACTTAGAAGAATTTCGTACAGTCGTAACTGAAATAGAAAATAGAGTCAACAACAGACCTTTAACGTATGTTACCGATGATCTGGACAATTTAGAAGTGTTAAGTCCATCTCATTTACTACATGGTAGAAGGCTCGAACCTGTTCCTCCCATGAATGATAAAGAAATCATGAGGATCCTACTTATTTCGAACCTGAACAACTCAGATGTAAATTCAAACACCTTAATAAAGTGATTGAACGCTGGGAGAAAATTTGGCGAAAGATTATCTCACCTCATTGAGAGAACATTTCTATGGAGCTGGTGTTCCAGAAAATTATAAGTCCTTAAGACCTGGTGACATAGTGATTATTAACAATGATGGTCCGAGGTCCCATTGGCCTCTTGGAAAAATTGTGACCATATATCCTGATACAAATGGAATCATCAGGACAGTTGATGTTTTGAGCAAGGTGTAGTGAATAAGCGTACAATAGATAAGTTAGTGCCGTTAGAATTACACAGTGTTGAAAACAAAATTAAAATTAGTGATTCTCCAGAAACCACACAGACTGAAGCTGTTCAGAAAAGACAAGCAGCATGATGGCGAGTGAGAAAATCAAATTAATGTTAAGCGATGGTAGTTCACTTTCAGTGAATTTCTCGCTGCCCCCAGTGTGGAGAAAATTCTCCCAAAGGAGGGGGTATGCGCCCTTTCTACCCTTAGTAGGGCCCTCACCTTCCACCCTTAGGGGAAAAGGGGCCCGAGGGAGCGCGTCTGGCTGCATAAACAATTTAATTCAAGCCAGATGTACTGTCAGCAGTGTGTCAAGAATTGTGCTGACCACAGCACCACGAGACCTCGTGGCACCACATGGCTGCATGAGACTGCAAAAGGCAGCACGACGAGCAGATTGAATTTGGCCACCGCAAGAGCAGGTCATCGACTCTAGGGGTCATGCGGGGGCGGCGCGTAAATCAACATAGACATTACTCGTTGCGTCCGTTATATCATTTAATCTCCACTAACGTCGGGAAATAAGATAAGAACTCTGTTCCAGCGCGTTTAGTGAATAATATCAACATTGCAGTATATTCAGAAGTGTGCGCAGCTTCAGACTGCAAAAGGAGAAACGTAGAGACAATCGCAAGTGAACTCCATCGAAACAAGGGCGGTGATTCTTCAGTGGCATTCTACAATCAAGACAGCATTTCCGCCGTATATGGTGGAGCCAACACCATCGCTCAAAGTTACACGAGCAAGGTAAGAATTTGATGTTCTGGTCAAAACAGGGGACTGCGCAGTTCTTGTATTCAAGAACATTCAAAATTTTACCTAGGGACGGCGGTTATGCGTGGACTTTTTAGTCAAAACAGTGAGTAAAACGCCTTTCAGTCCATCTAAGACTGAAATATGGACATACGCTCCTTTGGGGCAATATTATAATCCCTTGATGTTTATCTTACAGCCCTGTGGGAATGAGGCAAAGGATGTATCCTCTGTGAAGGGTGTTGGGGATGGCTGGACATCTTGGATTCATCAATAAGCTAAATATTACAACACATACAGTCCATGTTATCGTAGGAGCCCTTCCTCCCAAAAATATATATATATATATATATATATATATATATATATATATATATATATATATATATATATATATATATATATATACAGAGAGCGTTGTTATTGTCTTGGGCTCTTTTGGGTTAGCACGTTGGTTTTGGGGATTTTTTTTTAACACATCGTAAAAATTTTAACAAGGTTGTGGGGGGAAAACATTTGAGCTCAAGGTCGCTGGTTACACTATTGAGTCAACGAGGAGCCCCAGCCACCCCCCACCCCACCCACCACCCCCTTACGACTAACTGACTTGACTGAATAACTTCTGACTTTACTGAATGACTTACGACTTGACTGAATAACTTACTGACTTGACTGAAAAACTTACTGACTTGACTACTTACGACTGACTGGGGGTTTACTGTGATTTACTGACATGATGAATAACACGTTTACTGACTCTTACTGACTTGACTGAATAACACTGACTTGACGACTTACTGATTTGACTGACTGATTTCGCTTGATTGAATAATTTACTAATTGACTGACTGATTTACTGACTTGACTGAAAAACACTGACTTGACTGACTGACTTGACTGCTGATTTACTGACTTGACAGAATAACTTACGACTTGACTTACTGGCTTGACTAAATAACTTACTGCTTGACTGAAAGACTTACGGCTTGACTGAAAGACTTCGCTTGACTGAAAACCGCTTGACTGACTTACTGACTTGACTGAAAGACTTACTGACTTGACTGAATAATTTACTGACTTGACTGCTGATTTTGACTTGACAGAATTTAAAATGACTTGACTGAATAAATTACTGACGAAAGAAAATTACTGACGCTGAATAACTTACTGACTTCTTGACGCTTGACTGATTTTCTGGCTGACTGAATAATTTCGCTTGACTGACTTACTGACGCTTGACTGGGGGTTTACCGCTTTATGAATAACTTCGGCTTGACTGCGACCGCGATGAAAGTTACGGCGCTGAAAAACCGACTGATTTATCCTGACTGAATAACGACTGTTTTTTGGGGTTTTCTGCTTGACAAAAAATTACTGGCTGACACTGGCTTTACGGCATTTCACGACTGGGTTCTTACTACCTGGGTCTCCTGGAAAAACCAGGGGGCAACGCCCCCGGCCCGGTCTGTGACCGGCCCCCGTTGGACAGAGCCCGATCAACCAGGCTGTTTCTGCTGGCCCCGCAGTCCAACGTCGAACCCGCCCGGCTGATCAGGTACCGACGGGGGCCTGTGTGCCTGCTTGAAGACAGCCAGGGGGTTGTTGGTAATCCCCCGACTTGACTGAATAACACTGACTTGACTGACTGATTTTTCTTTACTGAAAACTTCGCTTGACTGAAAAACTTACTGCTTGATGAAAAACTTACTGCTTGACGCTTACTGGACTTGACTGCTGATTTTCTGACTTGACTGATTAACACTGACTGACGACTGAAAAACACTGACTTGACTGAATAATTTACTGATTTGACTGACTTACTGCTTGATTGACTTCTGCTTGACTGGATGACTTCCACGCTGTACACTGACGCTGAATGACTTCGACGCTGAATCTTCGGCTTATGCTTACTGATTTTACTGACTTACTGGCTTTCTGACTTACGACTTACTGCTTTACTGACTTACTGCTTGACTGACCTCGGCTTATTTTCTAAGCTAGTTTAATAACCAAGACTGGCTTTGACCGGGGAAAAACTTACGCTTATGAATAACTTCTGACTTCGCTTGACGACCTACTGACTTTACTGACTGACTGGACGCTGACTGACTGAATGACTTGCACTTACTGAGTGACTTAAAGTTAGACTTTTCACTGGGGGACCCCAAAAAAGGGGTCTAGAGGGCTGATGCCACCGTCTGTTGTATAATTACTGGGGTAATATAGAACAGAAACCCCTTAAAAATTTATGCCCCTCCGTAAAAATCGACCAAAGAACCTCTACCACCCACCTCAGCCCAGTAGGGACAAAAACCCCTTTCCCAATCATCCAAAACATCAGCACCCACAATTTAAGATGAAAACTTTTTTTCTGTTGCATTTAAAGTCTTAAGAGAAAAAAACAACATAATACACCCGACAATGAACACAATTACATATTCCTTTTTTTTTTTTTAAAGATGGGAGGTCTAAAAAGTTGTTTTTTTGGGGACTCTCAGGAACAACCCTTTTTTTCCATTACCCTTCGGGTTTTCTAACATTTTTCTAACACCTTTTTCCAAAATCCGTTTTAAAAAAGGCAGTTGAATTATATATATATATATATATATATATATATATATATATATATATATATATATATATATATATATATATATATATATATATATATATATATATATATATATATATATATATATATTTATTATTTATATACAGGGTACTCCATTTTTAAATTGATCCCAACTCGAAAAATTTGAAAGTGTAATATTGTATGCTTTTGTAAGTGCTTTTTGGGGGTCATATTTTTTTTGTTGGGGGGTTTGTTATTGGCATCAGTAGTTGTTGTTCTGGGTGCCATGGGGGCCCCCTTCCCTAGCCCACAAGGCTCAAATTTTGGAGGACTATTTTTGCTTTTTCCCTTTCCCCTTTTCTTTTTTCTTTTCCCTTTACTAAAAATCCGGGTGGGGTTGGTCTCTATTGTCTTGTAAGGTCTGTACCTCCTGGTCCCTTTTAGTGGTATGCAGGGCAGCTGGTGTTGTAGCACTGTTTTTTGGGGGACCCAAGAATGGCACATTTCTGGTTGGGAAATTTAAAAAGAGAGAACGACACACTCCCTTTAGACAAGGTACGACATTTTTTGGGGTGTTCAAAATTTATGTCCCATTTGTTTTTTGTGATATTCCTCTTAAAATGCCCCAAAAAAAAGAATTTAAACCTTTTTAAATTTGGGGGAATTTTGATAGGTGTGTTCTCAATTTGTGCAGTTTCTGGATCATATAATCCTCAGTGTCCAAACCGGGCCACCCCCTCCTGCTTCCCGGGGAAATACTTTCCCCGAAGAAGACTCCTCCCCTATCGGTAATGTGGGCTATGGTATTTGCAATGATGGTGGTATATATAAGATTTTAGTGGTGACATGGTAGAGTCCCCACAGAGTCTGGGTGGACTAAGGCTGGGGGTGAGTCTGAGTCAGCACTGGGGGTGGGGTTGAGCCCGGGGCAGCACCCACACTGTGGGCAGTGGGTGACAATATAGTTTGGTCATCTGTTGTGGTATGGGCATTCCATTTTTTTTTTCCTCCTCCTGTCTCTTCCTTCCCTGTTTTATATTTTTTGGTGACTATCCAAGAGTTCATCTTTATTTTCTTTCATTTTTTTCTTTTTCCCCCCTTAGTCCTTTGATACCTTCCCCCGTTCTATATTTTTATTCCAAAGGGGGCACCTTGCTAGTTTGAGGTCATTTTTTTAGGGAGTGTTTTTCTTGCACAAGGATATGATGTTGGAAACCGGTTGATGTGATCCTGGGTTT
>WNWK01028993.1:0-24830 GCA_009830355.1 Cherax destructor | reverse complement strand
AAATATATCTTGTCTACTATGTATCATTGTACCATGTCACAATGAAGTATTATTATTACAGTGGACCCCTGGAAATCGAACATTCTTCATTCCAGAATGCTGTTTCCAAACGAATTTATTCCCATAAGGAATGATGTAAATTAGATTAGTTCGTTTCAGGCCCCCAAAAATACACCTATAAAAGCACTTACAATAATAAACTTACATAAAAGGGCGAGTTGGGAGTGTTCGATTTCCGAGGGTCCACTACAGTCATACCTTGGTTAACGATGTTGTCGGATAACGATAATTTCGGTTAACGATATGTTTGACGTAAAAAAATGATTGCGGTTAACGATGTTTGCTTCGGTTAACGACATTCGTACCGGACGTGTCCGCGTGGCACCCAGCTGAGCGCGCACTCCAGGGAGCGTCAGTGTGCTATTGTTTACAAGCGAGAGCAACCACCACCCACTCCACCCACCCATTTATACCAGTATATTGTCATTATTCCACTGTTTTTAGTGCTTGCAACTGCTAAATAAGCTACCATGGGTCCAAAGAAAGCTCCTAGTGCCAGCCCTGTGATAAAGAGTGTAGCATTCATGCAGGGAGTGTAGCATTCATGCAGGGAGTGTAGCAGGCATGCAGGGAGTGTAGCAGGCATGCAGGGAGTGTAGCAGGCATGCAGGGAGTGTAGCAGGCATGCAGGGAGTGTAGCAGGCATGCAGGGACTGTAGCAGGTATGCAGGAGGTAGCAGGCATGCAGGGAGTGTAGCAGGCATGCAGGGAGGTAGCAGGCATGCAGGGAGTGTAGCAGGCATGCAGGGAGTGTAGCAGGCATACAGGGAGTGTAGCATTTATGCAGGGAGTGTAGCATTTATGCAGGGAGTGTAGCATTTATGCAGGGAGTGTAGCATTTATGCAGGGAGTGTAGCATTTATGCAGGAAGTGTAGCAGGCATGCAGGGAGTGTAGCATTTATGCAGGGAGTGTAGCATTTATGCAGGGAGTGTAGCAGGCATGCAGGGAGTGTAGCATTTATGCAGGGAGTGTAGCAGGCATGCAGGGAGTGTAGCATTTATGCAGGAGTGTAGCATTTATGCAGGAGTATAGCATTTATGCAGGGAGTGTAGCATTTATGCAGGAGTGTAGCATTTATGCAGGGAGTGTAGCAGGCATGCAGGGAGTGTAGCAGGCATGCAGGAGTGTAGCAGGCATGCAGGGAGGTAGCAGGCATGCAGGGAGTGTAGCAGGCATGCAGGTAGTGTAGCAGGGATGCAGGGAGTGTAGCAGGCATGCAGGGAGTGTAGCAGGCATGCAGGGAGTGTAGCAGGCATGCAGGGAGTGTAGCAGGCATGCAGGGAGTATAGCAGGCATGCAGGGAGTGTAGCAGGCATGCAGGGAGTGTACCATTCATACAGGGAGTGTACCATTCATGCAGGGAGTGTACCATTCATGCAGGGAGTGTACCATTCATGCAGGGAGTGTGGCATTAAAAGAATAAGGCCAGTAACCCCAGAAAAGAACTTGCCACCTGCAGTGTTAATGGAAGGGGATTCCCTTCCAAACACTAGCATACTATACTCCATCCTTTCCCCTCCTCCTGTCCTCCACACATCAACAACTCTTCAATAAATGTAAGTGACCTGTTATTGTACTATATTTACATGTGTATTTATTTATTGTTCATTAAATTGTGTATTATTTAATGTCAAAAAGTTCTAAAAAATATTTTATTTTACTACTTTTGAAAGTCTTGGACGGATTGATTTTATTTCCATTATTTCTTATGGGGAAAATTGATTCGTTAACGATTGTTTCGGTTAAAGATATGCCCCTCTGACGGATTAATATCGTAACCGAGGTATGACTGTAGTTCTTTTTGTCTATGGCTGTCTGATGAATATGTCATAGAATATTCTTAGGCAAAAGTAAGTAAATCCAGAAATTGTACAGGAATAATGACTAAATTTTTATTTTTTCATAAGTGACTCTACTGGTTTACAGTGACATTAACCCTTTGGGGGTCGGTGCCGTACTAGTACGTTTTACGAGCAGGGGTTGGTGCCGTACTAGAACGCCCAAATTCTAGTGGCCTCAATTTAAGCAGAAAACGTCTGGTAGGCATACATATGAAAGAATGGGTCTGTGTGGTCAGTGTGCGCAGTATAAAAAAAATCCTGCAGTACACACTGCATAATGAGAGAAAAAAAACTCTGACCATTTTTTTCGATTAAAACAGCGAGTTTGCAGTCGATTTTTGTATGGTTTTTATTGATGTATTCTCGTTTTCTTGGTCTCATTTGATAGAATGGAAGATATATTACAGAAATAGAGATGATTTTGATTGGTATGACAATGACAAGTACCTTGAAATTGAGCTCAAAGTAGCGAAAATGTTCGATATTTGACGATGTTCAAGAGTAAACAAATCACACCATGCCTCCAATACACATCAACTGGCGAGTCTTATATTCATGCACAAGTGCTCTGATATTATTTATACCATTTTTACAATGATGCAGTTGTATACGTAACAGTAAATCTTCTATTTTTTGTGAGAATAAAAATTCAAAATGAAAAGCAAAAGTAATGGAACAGGGGCCTGGAGACGTGACTAATGAACAGAGAACATGTTATTTTAGTGCCAGGAATGTCTGCCTTGTTTACTCTGGACCCTATTTTGAAATTGGCATCGTTTGAAATTTGTGTGAAATTGGAAAATTGCCATTTTCTGACCACTATTTTGGGCAGATGAAATTGGTAAATAGGCGGTTTCTTGTACTCAATCGATAGAAGAAATAGAGTTCTAGCGAAATAGCTATAATTTTAGGAGACTGAAACATTGGAATTTGTCGAAAATAGGGCTCAAAGTGGGCAAAATCGCCGATGCGTAAGTGTCATGGCTACCGCTAACTTCGCGAAAGCATAATTCCGTTAGTTTTCGATCAAATTTCATAATTTTTTTGGCGTTATGATCGGAAAAAGATTCTCTATCATTTCATACGAAAAAAATAATTTTTTTTTTTCCAAAACATTTTCGACCCCAGGAACACTTTCCTGAGAAGGCCTGTCGACCCCCAAAGGGTTAATAAGAAATATGAAAAAGAAAGAAAACAGATTTGGCTGTGGAAACTCCCATGAGCATATTCTGAATGAAATTCTATGGTTGGTCTTTCAATTTAAGTGTTTTCCTCCAAGCCAAAAGAAAATAAGCATTCAGCCAGATAAAGATGAGTTGTGGCAACACATAGTTGGGAGTATAGGAAAGGAAAGGGTTTAGGGAAGTGTGTATTCAAGGGTCATTATGTGAGTATGTACTTCATCCAGTCAGGATGGAAATAACCCTTAATTTTGCTTAATAATGGCCTCAAAGTGCAAAAGTAGTGACACTGGCAGTTCTTCAAAGCCCAAGAGAACCCATGAAGTGCTTTCAATCAGTGAAAGAGAGATAATTCTCCACTTATTGTGCATAATTTATCAATTAAACTTTATAATAGGTACGTATGTAAATAAAAAATGACATATAGGGTTAGCTACTATTCACAGTTTCGGTATCTGCAGCAGGTCCTTGGAACATCCCCACGGATACGAGGTCCTAATGTATATGACTATTTGGTGCATGTTTGATAAGCTCTTTTTTTTTCCTCAGTAAACATTAATCAACATTATTATTACATTATTATTCATGGAGGAAGCACTAAAACCTCAGAGGCTATACAGCTTCTGGACAATAAAGGCAATTGAGTTCAGTCTAAGGAAAGAGATGGGTCTAATGCCTTATATCAAGAGCTCTTATTGACATCAAGGCACATCCTTTAAAGAAAAACAGCAGTCAAAAAATGTGGAATTTTCACTCTCAGAAAGAATTCCTATGTTTTACATGGGCCATAAATATACCTATTGCATAAAGTGAAGGACACCTGTATGCAAAATTTAGTTCATAGACAAATAAAATAAAAGTACAATGAACAGAAACTTACTGGGAGAGTTGAGTGTTTTAGTACTCTTGGGATAGAAGAGGTCAAACAAGGCATTCTCCTTTGTTGAAATGGAATCATTGCTTGCAGTATTTTCTGAAGAACTGCAGGTATTTTCTGTAACAATTTTTTTGGGGCCTAGGTGAGCCTTATTAACATTCTTAACCTTTCTTTTCCTCTTTAATCTAGCTGGACAGGGTTCAGTTATACTCTTCAGGTGAGTAAGGTGGATCATATTTGCCTTCTTTAAAGCAGCAAAGTAAGCTCTATCATTATTCAATTTAACATGGTAGCCCTTCATTACTTTCTTTAATTCAGAGAGGGGGATCATACGCTCATTCATCAAAGCCGCAAGGTTGGGCTTATAGGTAGTTTTTGACGTAGCACGGCAGGCCCTACTGGCATTCTTTGAAGTATCAAGGCAAGTCTTATGTGCTTTTTTTGATTCATCAATTATATTATTTGTGTTATTTTCTGATGAAGCAAATGAAGTCTCTTTTGTACTCTCTGATGTAGATGGGACCTGTGCATGCTCTGATGCAGGTGCTGGGACTTTCTTATGGTTTGAAGTAGCAACTGGGACCATCTTATGCTTCGATGCAACAACTGGGACCTTTTTCTTCTTATGCTTTGATGAAGCAACTGCAGCTTTCTTCTTCTTATGCTCTGCTGCAACAACTGCAACTTTCTTTTTCTTCTTATGCTCTGCTGCAACAACTGCAACTTTCTTCTTCTTCTTCTTCTTCTTATGCACTGACACAGCAAATCTGACTTTCTTCTTCTTATGCTCTGATGCAACAACTGGGACCTTCTTTTTCTTATGCTCTAATTTAACAACTGGGACCTTCTTTTTCTTATGCTCTAATTTAACAACTGGGACCTTCTTTTTCTTATGCTCTAATTTAACAACTGGGAATTTCTTTTTCTTATGCTCTAATTTAACAACTGGGAATTTCTTTTTCTTATGCTCTAATTTAACAACTGGGAATTTCTTTTTCTTATGCTCTAATTTTACAACTGGGAATTTCTTTTTCTTATGCTCTAATTTAACTGGGAATTTCTTTTTCTTATGCTCTGACACAGGAAATCTGACTTTCTTCTTCTTATGCTCTGATGCAACAACTGGGACCTTCTTTTTCTTATGCTCTGATTCCCCAACTGTGACCCTTTTTTTATTTTTATGCTCTGATTCAACAGTTGGGACCTTCTCCTTCTTCTTCTTATGTTGAGATGTAACTGCTGGGACCTTCTTGACCTTATTTGTTTTAGGATTAATGGATTTTTTCAATTGGAATTTGGTGCGGTGTTTGTCTGCCATAAAAATAAATTTTATTAATTAACTTTTATTTAACTAAGATATTAAAATCTGTAATAAAGGAGTGATTAATTTTTTTATTTAACTAAGATATTAAAATGTCATAAATGAGTTACTAGTCATGAATGTAATCATATATACTATCAAAAGCTGAAATATTATAAAGCATCATTACAACATTTTAAAGAAACTGTAACTCTGTACAATATAAATTTTGAATACAATTATCAAATACAGTGGACCCTCGGTTTTCGTCGATAATTCTTTCCAGAATGCTGTTCGAGTGCCGTTACCGAACGAATTTGTTCCCATAAGGACGAATGTAAATTAGATCATTCGTTTCAGACCCCCAAAAATACACTTACGAAAGCACTTACATAATTGTTCGAGTTGGGAGCTGTATGAAATCCAAGGGTCCACTGTTACCCACACTTTTGAGAGGCAACTACTTCATTTCAGTCTGTCACTGATCATTATCAAGTACTGTAACAGATGTGACCTGATAAATGTTCCAGTGCATTCATAACATTGATAAGACACAAAATCTGGGCAGTACCATCAGTAGATTTTTCACAGTCTAATTGTCAGGCCCTGAGCTGTGCCCCCTAGCCTTCCAATGTTCTTGCTAAGTGAGATGAAGTCATGTCTGCTATACAGCATTTAACTAATGTTTTCCAAAATATATACAGCAATACCTTGCATAGTATGGTTAATGCATGTCAAAAAATACCATACTATGCACTACCATACTGATCAAGATATTATGTGTTTTAATGAAATGTGTTCAAACAATACGATTAAATGCATTGAATCACAAAAATATTTAGCCGTTTAAGTACAAATCAATGCACATGAAACTCTTGTGAACACTTGCAAATACAGAAATTACAAAAGATAAAAATGAAAAAATAGTAGTACTAAAGATTTTTATTACAGATGTCAGTTAACAATGTACCATACATATGGTAAAGAAAAGATCATTTTTATTTTGAAAAATAGTTGAACGTAGTTTGGACAGTTTTTTCTTCTTTTTTATCAGCATACATATCTTTATAGAATCGAATATCATTTTGTAATGTCTGCCTAACTCTAATGCCTTCTTCAATGTTTAGATCCATGTTCATTATGAAGTCACAAGCATCTATTTTCGTAGTATTTAAAGCTGACAGTTTATCCAATGTGAATTCTTTCGTGGGTGGAGCGTTTTCTTCTTGATTTTCCTTTGTTTCCTTGTATAAGTGATGCTGATCCATTTCCACAAGTATTGCATCATCATAGTCATCAGAATGTGAATCAATGCACTGATGCACATTTTCACAAATCCAAAGCTTCTAATCTGAGATGATCTTTCCCAAGCTGCACAATGTTTCCACAAACAAGTTTCAAAATGAGGTTCAAAACTCATGTTGCTGGCAGTTACTTCAAGCCACAATTCACTTATGTTTTCAATTGCATTTTGGATATTTTGGTCTTTCCAAAATTCATTAAATTTATAAAATTTTCTCTTGTTACTTTTACATAAAGGCTTTGCACAAAGGTACATCTTAAATAATAGACCTTAAATGTAGCAATGACACCCTGATCCATTGGCTGCAATAATGACATTGTAGTCGGTGACAGGAAAATTACATTTACATTTTCATTCAAGTCAGAAAGAGAAGTAGGATGACCTGGTGCATTGTCCAATAACAAAATTTTAAAATCAATGGCATTATCTTTGCAACAACGTTCAACTATAGGGCAAAAATAATTTGCAAACCAATCTTCAAACAACTGCATCATTACCTAGCCTTTCTAGGATTTCAGAGCACTTGGATTTTCCACTCTGTACACCAGCAAAGGCTTTACAATGAACCCCTGGATTATGATGCCGTCGGATTATGATAAATTCGGAAAACGATACATTTTACCATAAAAATAATGGTTCGGTAAGCGATGATCCGCTCGGAAAACGCTATTCGTCTTGGACGCGTACACGTGTCCTGGGACAGCACTATTGTTTACCAGCGAATGAGCGCCAACCCCGCATTCATCCCATTCATTTTGTCATTTTTCCACTGTTTTTAGTGCCTGCAACTGCTAAATAAGCCACCATGGGTCCAAACAAAACTCCTAGTGCCAGCCCTGTGGTAAGGAAAGTGAGAAATACGGTAGAACTGAAAAAGGAGATCATTGCAAAATATGAAAGTGGAATGCGTGTCGTTGAGCTGGCCAGGGTCTATGGCAAACCCTATTCAACCATCACTACCATTGTGGCCAAGGCAAATCAAATCAAGGAAGCTGTTGTTGCGAAAGGTGCAAATATGATCACAAAACAGAGATCACAAGTGCTGGAAGATGTGGAAAATTTGTTGTTGGTGTGGATCAACGAGAAACAATTAGCAAGAGATAGTGTTACGCAGGTAATAATATATGAAAAAGCAAGGCAGTTGCATGATGATCTCGTCAAGAAAATGTCTGCAAAGAGTGCTGAAGTGAGCGAATTTAAAGCCAGCAAAAGCTGGTTTGACAGATTTAAGAAGCGTAATGGCATACATAGTGTGATAAGGCATGGTGAGGCAGCCAGTTCTGACAAAAGTGCGGCTGAAAAATATGTGAATGAATTTCAAAGCTATGTAAAGGCTGAAGGATTTAAACTTGAACAAGTGTTTAATTGTGACAAAAAAGGCCTGTTTTGGAAGAAAATGCCAAACAGAACCTTCATTACACAAAAGGAAAAGGCACTGCCAGGGCACAAGCCTATGAAAGACAGGCTAACTCTTATGTTGTGTAATAATGCTAGCGGGTATTTTAAAGTG
Organism: Cherax destructor; assembly: GCA_009830355.1. Lineage (NCBI taxonomy): Eukaryota > Metazoa > Arthropoda > Malacostraca > Decapoda > Parastacidae > Cherax > Cherax destructor. Next base: position 16,756 of record WNWK01028993.1, on the reverse strand, counting down.
AAGCCTTTACTGGTGTATCACTCTGAAAATCCCCGAGCGTTTAAGAAATGCAGTGTCGCCAAGGCTAATTTGTGTGATATGGAAGTCTAACAGTAAGGCATGGGTCACTAGGGAAATTTTCTTTGATTGGTTCCATGAAGTGTTTGGCCCCAGTGTGAAGAAATATCTCGAGGAAAATAATTTGGGCCTCAAGTGCCTCCTGATAATGGACAATGCTCCTGGTCATCCTCCAGACTTGGAAGAGCAAATTGTGAAGTTCTTGCCCCCTAATACCACTCCTCTCCTCCAGCCCATGGACCAGCAGGTCATTTCAAACCTTAAAAAACTCTACACCAAAGCAATGTTTCAAAAGTGCTTTGAGGTGACCTCAGACACTTATTTGACCCTAAAAGACTTTTGGAAAGATAATTTCACTATCCTGCATTGCGTAAACCTTATAGGTAAGGCTTGGGAGGGAGTGACTACCAAGACTTTGAACTCTGCCTGGAGAAAATTGTGGCCAGACACGCCAGTAAACCAGCGATCCGGGATAGCAACCTCACATCCACCGAGCTACCTCAGCAGACAAAAGAGAGGGCGGCCGGATATCCGCCACAAAGCATACCTCCTTCGGTCACCACCCCCAGAATCCGAAAGGTGGCCTCCAGAGATACACCCGTCGCCCAAAAGATACCCGAAGCCACCCCCCCGGGAGACCAGAGAGGGAGGGGCATCCCCAGGTGATCCAGATTCCATGGCAAACTACACCACCGCCAAGAACCTCAACGGAAAGGGGTAGACCACGGTACCCTTCCCCCTACCTAGGAACTAGAATGCCTGTGGAGGGAAGCTCTCAGGAGAAAAATGGGAAGGAAATAAGGAAGGGATGAGGAGGAGGAGGAAAGGGAAAAGGAAGGATGGGGGAAAAAGGGAAAAGGGAGGGGGATTGGGGGTATGGTTCGTCTGAGGAAGAAGACCAAGAGGTCCAATTCCTCAGACCGACAGCCTCTTTACCTCGTCAAGGAGCCCCCTTAAAGAGATTCACCTGTATAGGGAGCGCCTTTCTCTTTCTAGTTTACATCTCCTTTTCCTTAAAGGAATATGATTTGAGCATACCTCGAGTGCCACAGTTAATTTCTTCTAGACATAGGTTTGGATCCATGTTGCTTAGAATATCTTCCCAGTTTATATCATTTAGGACCTGGTTGACTTGGTCCCACCTCATGTTTATGTTACTGAAGTTGAATTTGGTGAAGGTTCCCTCGTGACTCATCACATTTTGTTTAAGGAGAATTTGGTGCAAAGATTTAAAAGCTCGTGTGTGTGTTAGTTTTCATCTGAGCTGCTTCCCAGCTCAGATGGAAGGTTGGATTTTCCTGTTGTCATATAGGCATGGCATTTTCTGGGGTTGTCAAAGTTGCACATCCCATCTGTTTTTCCAGATATTCCATGCCTGCACATATCTAATGCACAGAATTTGCATAGGTCTGATTTCTGTTTGCCTTGGTTTTCGTAACTGCATTCCCTACTGGTGCGTGTTTTTGTCTCTTTACTATCTTCAGCACTTGTACTAACAATGGTGCCTTCACCAGTATTTTCTGTTATTTTAGTTTCACTATTCTTTGGGGCATCCCCTTGTTTACTATCTCCAGTGGTACATATTACTACTGGGGGTAACTGGAAAATTGTTCCTTTCATATGCCTTTACTCAGTCATTCCTTCTAAAAATGGTGTTACACGAGAATGGGAATGTTGTTCTTTATTTATTCTACTGTACCAACATGTAGACAACTTGTACACAATGTAAGGTGTTTGTATGAACATGTATGAACCATAACCAGATGCGTTCGTCTGCATATTTACATATTCCACTTCTCCTCTCTTATTTACTTGTTCTCTCTCTCTCTCTCCTTTATTCATTTTACCTCGTTCCCCCCCTCTCACCCTACATTAAGACTACAAATATTTTAAGGTAAGTAATGAGTGTACTGTATACGCATTTTATCGCTCTAGGGCGCTTTGAATGTCGTTGTATATTATGTGTGGGTGGGGTGGCCTGGCCTGGCTAGCTACCATACCTCCCACACCTGACTTCCTACAAATAAATACTACTCACTTCTCACCCTACATTAAGACTACAAATATTTTAAGGTAAGTAATGAATGTACTGTACAGCCTCTCCTCACTTAGTGATGTACTCGTTTACTGACAACTAGAACTTACGATGGGGTCTCTGACCAGTATGTATACAGTAGATCGTCATTTAGCACAAGATTATGTTGCACGTTATGGGTATTGCACGATTGAAGAATTGCGGCACATTATTATCTAACACAACGTAAAAATGATATTACATTGTTCGCGGGAGGGGAAAAATTTTTGAATGCACGGTAGCCCGCGGTGGGTTAAACCATCGAGTCAGTGGGGGTCCTACTGAGGGTGGGTATGAGCCACACCAAGTGTTTAATGCTGACGAGAGAAGTGTTTTCTGGAAGAAAATACCAACACGCACTTATATCAGTCAGCAAGAGAAAAGTGCACCAGGCTTCAAGACAGCAAAGGATCGCTTCACCTTGCTCCTTTTCGGTAATGCATCAGGTGATTTCAAGTGTAAGCCCAATCCTCGTGCTTAGAGGAAAAGGGAATTTGTTTTTCCTTCCCGCAAACTGTAAGTTTATTCAGATACATGGGGCCAGGAGCTGAGTCTCGACCCCTGCAACCACAATTAGGTGAGTACAGTTACATTGATTATCATACATAGCAGCATATGTGTAGAGAACCTAGGATAACCCAAAAAAAGTCAGACAGAATGGAAATAAGTCACTCTGACTTTTTTGGGTTATCCTAGGTTCTCTACACATATGCTGCTATGTATGATAATCTTTGTAACTGTATCTGTGTATACCTGAATAAACTTACTTACAGTTTGCGGGAAGGAAAAATAACCATTCCCACAAGCAGCCTCCTTGTTGTTGTTCAGCAGGGGACCCCACCGGCCTTCCCCAGCCACCCCGGACCCCACCATCACAGCATTCATACATATTTCATACGCGTCAACAAAAAATCCTCTGCTACAAGCCAGCTGTGTTTGGGAAGAATGATTGAGATTGAATTGTGTTTTGATCTTTAAATTACTATATCTTGTATCTGCCAAGCAATCATGACACCCAGTAGGCATACCAGTGTTGCTCAAAGTGGCAAAAAAAGGTATAAGCATTTAAGTCTTAGAATTAACGAAGAAAACAAAGATATTAGACAAGACATAACCCGTGGCCGTAATAAAGTGTTACTTTGTACACATAAAAAGAGGTAAACATAAGTTTGTGTGACTGACTGACTGACTTACTGACTGACTTGACTGACTTACTGAATGACTTGACTGACTTACTGAATGACTTGACTGACTTACTGAATGACTGAATGACTTGACTGACTTACTGAATGACTTGACTGACTTACTGAATGACTTGACTGACTTACTGAATGACTTGACTGACTTACTGAATGACTTGACACACTTGCACACAAAAATCACTCCCTACGAAAGCAAAAGACTCGGCAGGCGATGTAACATTCCCCCAATGAAGAGCAGGGGTGCCACTAGCACGTTGAGGGACAACACAATAAGTGTGAGGGGCCCAAGATTGTTCAACTGCCTCCCAGCATACATCAGGGGGATTACCAACAAGCCCCTGGCTGTCTTCAAGCAGGCACTGGACAGGCACCTCAAGTCGGTACCTGATCAGCCGGGCTGTGGTTCGTACGTTGGACTGCGTGCGGCCAGCAGTAACAGCCTGGTTGATCAGGCTCTGGTCCAACAAGAGGCCTGGTCACAGACCGGGCCGCGGGGGCGTTGACCCCTGGAATTCTCTCCAGGTAGACTCCAGGTAGACTTACTGAATGACTTGACTGACTTACTGAATGACTTGACTGACTTAGTGAATGACTTGACTGACTTATTGAATGACTTGACTGACTTAGTGAATGACTTGACTGACTTAGTGAATGACCTGACTGACTTTCTGAATGACTTGACTGAATTACTGAATGACTTTACTGACTTACTGAATACCTTGACTGACTTACTGAATGACTTGACTGACTTACTGAATGACTTGACTGACTTACTGAATGACTTGACTGACTTACTGAATGACTGACTGACTTACTGAATGACTTGACTGACTTACTGAATGACTTGACTGACTTACTGAATGACTTGACTTACTGAATGACTTGACTTACTGAATGACTTGACTTACTGAATGACTTGACTTACTGAATGACTTGACTTACTGAATGACTTGACTGACTTACTGAATGACTTGACTGACTTACTGAATGACTTGACTGACTTACTGAATGACTTGATTGACTTACTGAATGACTTTACTGACTTACTGAATGACTTGATTGACTTACTGAATGACTGACTGACTTACTGAATGACTTGACTGACTTACTGAATGACTTGACTGACTTACTGAATGACTTGACTGACTTACTGAATGACTTGACTGACTTACTGAATGACTTGACTGACTTACTGAATGACTTGACTGACTTGATTGATTTACTGAATGACTTAACCCTTTGGGGGTCGACAGGCCTTCTCAGGAAAGTGTTCCTGGGGTCGAAAATTTTTTGGAAAAAAAAAATTATTTTTTTCTTATGAAATGATAGAGAATCTTTTTCCGATCATAACGCCACCAAAATTATGAAATTTGATCGAAAACTAACGGAATTATGCTTTCGCGAAGTTAGCGGTAGCCATGACACTTACGCATCGGCGATTTTGCCCACTTTGAGCCCTATTTTTGACAAATTCCAATGTTTCAGTCTCCTGGAATTATAGCTATTTCGCTAGACCTCCATTTCTTCTATCGAGTGAGTACAAGAAACCGCCTATTTACCAATTTCATCTACCCAAAATAGTGGTCAGAAAATGGCAATTTTCCAATTTCACACAAATTTCAAACGACGCCAATTTCAAAATAAGGTCCAGAGTAAACAAGGCAGACATTCCTGGCACTAAAATAACATGTTCACTGTTCATTAGTCACGTCTCCAGGCCCCTGTTCTATTACTTTTGCTTTTCATTTTGAATTTTTATTCTAACAAAAAATAGAAGATTTACTGTTATGTATACAACTGCATCATTGTAAAAATGGTATAAATAATATCAGAGAACTTGTGCATGAATATAAGACTCGCCAGTTGATGTGTATTGGAGGCATGGTGTGATTTGTTTACTCTTGAACATCGTCAAAAATCAAACATTTTCGCTACTTTGAGCTCAATTTCAAGGTATTTGTCATTGTCATACCAATCAAAATCATCTCGATTTCTGTAATATATCTTTCATTCTATCAAATGAGACCAAGAAAACGAGAATACATCAATAAATACTATACGAAAATCGACTGCAAAGTCGCTGTTTTAATCGAAAAAAACGGTCAGTTTTTTTTCTCTCATTATGCAGTGTGTACTGCAGGATTTTTTTTATACTGCGCACACTGACCACACAGACCCATTCTTTCATATGTATGCCTACCAGACGTTTTCTGCTTAAATTGAGGCCACTAGAATTTGGGCGTACTAGTACGGCACCAACCCCTGCTCGTAAAACGTACTAGTACGGCACCGACACCCAAAGGGTTAAAGTTAGACACTCAGTACAACCATCGACTTCAGTTCCAGAACCTCAACTATCCACCTCAGCCCAGTAGGGCCACAGCATAACACGCCACTCTCTTCACAATCGTCCACAAACACCAGCACCCACAATTTAAGGTAAATACTATTATTTCTGTTACATTTGTAGTCTTAAGCAGTAAAAACAACATAATACATCACGATAATGAACTACAATTACATATTCACTTTTATTTTTGTAAGATCTGTTGGTCTAAAAAAAAACTTGTTTGGCTTTTTGGGGACTCACAGGAACGTAACCCTATTTTTCCCTAAGTTCTTTTAATTATCTAACACAAAATTATCTAACACAACATTTTCAGGAACGTAACTACCGTGCTAAATGACGATCTACTGTACCTAAATAATATATATTAGAGCTGATTTCCTCTATTCTGTTTATTTCAAAATACGTACAGTACACTACTGTATAAACATTTAAAAATATTCTAGAAATATTATAAATGTTGCAAAGATGACATTAAAACAATGTCAAAGATGGTTGACACAAACCCACTACCATTATAGAATGCTCCTCACTTAGCGATGAATTCGTTTACTGATGTGGTATTAGGAAAGGAACTCCGTTGTTAAGTGAGGAGAGGCTGTATATGCCTTTTATTGCTCTGGGGAGATTTAAATGTCGTAGTATATTATGTGTGGGTGAGGTGGCCTGGCTGGCTACCATACCTCCCACACCTGACTTCTTATAATAAATACTACCCACCTACACCCTACAAATATTTTAAGGTAAGTAATAGTACAGTGGACCCCCGGATTACGTACTGCTCCAAACTCGAACAATTATGTACGTAAGTGTATTTTTGTAAATGTATTTCTATGGGTCTAAAAGGACTAATCTAATTTACATTATTCCTTATGGGAACATATTCGTTCTGTAACGACACTTGAACAGCATTCTGGAATGAAATAATGACGTAATCCGGGGGTCCACTGTATACTGTTTGTGTATTTTACTTTTTATTGTTTTTAATGCCTAGTTCTATTGCTAACTTAATACTATATGTTAGTGTAAACTTGTTATCTGGTATTTATATGCATTTATAAGTGAAAAAAGAAGAAAGCTGAAAGTGAATATAGGAAAGAGTAAGGTGATGAGGATAACTAAAAGATTAGGTGACGAAAGATTGGATATCAGATTGGAGGGAGAGTATGGAGGAGGTGAATGTATTCAGATATTTGGGAGTGGACATGTCAGCAGATGGGTCTATGAAGGATGAGGTGAATCATAGAATTGATGAGGGGAAAAGGGTGAGTGGTGCACTTTGGAGTCTGTGGAGACAAAGAAGTAAAGAGGGAATGTATGAGAGTATAGTTATACCAACACTCTTATATGGGTGTGAAGCATGGGTGATGAATGTTGCAACGAGGAGAAGGCTGGAGGCAGTGATGTCGTCATGTCTGAGGTCAATGTGTGGTGTTAATATAATGCAGAGAATTCGGAGTTTGGAAATTAGGAGGTGTGGGATTACCAAAACTATTATCCAGAGGGCTGAGGAGGGATTGTTGAGGTGGTTCGGACATGTAGAGAGAATGGAACGAAACAGAATGACTTCGAGAGTGTATAAATCTGTAGTGGAGGGAAGGCGGGGTAGGGGTTGGCCTAGGAAAGGTTGGAGGGAGGGGGTAAAAGAAGTTTTGTGTGCTAGGGGCTTGAATTTTCAGCAAGCATGCGTGAGCGTATTTGATAGGAGTGAATGGAGACAAATGGTTTTTAATACTTGACGTGCTGTTGGAGTGTGAGCAAAGTAACATTTATGAAGGGATTCAGGGAAACCGGCAGGCCGGACTTGAGTCCTGGAGATGGGAAGTACAGTATCTGCACTCTGAAGGAGGGGTGTTAATGTTGCAGTTTTATAACTGTAGTGTAAAGCACCCCTCTGGCAAGACAGTGATGGAGTGAATGGTGATGAAAGTTTTTCTTTTCAGGCCACCCTACCTTGGTGGGAATCGCCGATGTGTTAATAAAAAAAATATAAATAATGTGGAAAAATGGCGTTCTGCTTTCCAGCGATATCCGCTTTCCAGCGGTATCCTGGAACCTAACCTGCCATATACATGTACATTCCCACCTAATAAAAGCATTAAATGGTCTTTGGAGACTTTATATCCTGGATGTGATGATTCTTTTTTCACCAAATAACTGCTCGTCTTTGTAGCCAATTTCTTCAATCATTTTCTTTAAATCATTAGGAAATCTTGTAGCTGCCTCAGTGTCTACACTGGCTCTTTGACCAGTAATTCAAACATTATGGAGCTACAGTGTCCTGTAGCTCGATCGCAAGCGCACTCAGCTCATGCACTGAGGTCCGGAGTTCGAATCCCAGTACAACTGGAAAACATTAGGACGTGTTTCCATAAGACATCTGCTGTCCATGTTCATCCAACAGTATAAAATGGGTACCTGGGTGTTAGTCAACTGGTGTTTACCTGGAGAGGGTTTCGGGGGTTAACGCCCCCGCGCCTAGGTCTGAGACCAGGCCATTCGTGGTGGATCAGGGTCTGATGAACCAGGCTGTTACCGCTGGCCATACGCAAACTGACATATGAACCACAGCCCGGTTGGTCAGGTACTGGCCCTAGGTGCCTGTCCAGCGCCTTCTTGAAGACAGCCAGGGGTCTACTGGTAATCCCCCTTATGTATGCTGGGAGGCAGTTGAACAGTCTTGGGCCCCAGACACTTATTATGTTGTCTCTCAGTGTACTAGTGGCACCCCTCCTTTTCATTGGGGAATCTTGCATCTCCTGCTGAGTCTTTTGCTTTCATAGGGAGTGATTTTCGTGTGCAAGTTTGGTACTAATCACTCCCTCACCTGAGCTCCAGGAATACAGATCAAGGGCCTTCAACCGTTTCCAGTAATTTAGGTGCCTTATCATACTTGTGTGTGCCGTGAAAGTTCTTTGTACACTCCAGGTCAGCAATTTCGCCTGCCTTGAAGGGGGCAGTTAGTGTACAGCAGTATTCCAGCCTAGAGAGAACAAGTGATTTGAAGAGAATCATCATGGGTTCTCATTATCCATCCTATCATTTTCCTAGCAGATGAGGTAGATACATTGTTCTGGTCTTTGAAGGCGAGATCCTCTGACATTATCACTCCCAGGTCCTTCACATTACTTTTTCACTCTATTTTATGGTTAGAATTTGTTGAATACTCTGATAGTTTTAATTTCCTCAAGTTTTCCATATTCTGAGTACAGTGGACCCCCGGCTAACGAACAAAATTCATTCCAGAAGCCTGCTCAAGTGCCATTACCGAACGAATTTACTTCCTTAAGAAATAATGTCACATAGGTTAGTCTATTTCAGACCCCCAAAAATACACTTCCACAAGCACTTACAATATTATACTTACATAATTGTACGATTTCCAGGGTGTTCGTTAGCCGGGGGTCCACTGTAGTTGAAATTTCTCTTCATTAAACTTCATATTGTTTTGAGTGGTCCATTTGAAGATTTGGTTTATGTCCGCTTGGAGTCTTGCGGTGTCTTCAATGGAGGTCACTGTCATGGCAATCCGGGTGTCATCCGCAAAGGAAGACACAGAGCTATGGCTTACATTTCTATGTCAGATATGAGGATGAGGAATAGTATGGGAGCGAGTACTGTGCCTTGTGGAACAGAGCTTTTCACCATAGCTGCCTCAGACTTTACTCTGTTTACTATTACTTTTTGTGTTCTATTTGTCAGGAAGTTAAAGATCCATCTACCAACTTTTCTTGTTATTCTTTATCACACATTTTGCGCTCTATTACACCATGGTCACACTTGTCGAAAGCTTTTGCAAAGTCTGTGTATACTATATCTGTATTTTTTTTATCCTCTACAGCATCCAAGACCTTGTCATAGTGATCCAGTAGCTGGGACAGGCAGAAGCAACTTGCTCTAAACCCATGTTGCCCTGGGTTGTGTAAGTGATGGGTATCTAGGTGGTTGGCGATCTTGCTTCTTAAACCCTTTCAAAGATTTTTATGATATCGGATGTTAGTGCTATTGATCTGTAGTTCTTTGCAATTGCTTTACTGCCCCCTTTGTAGAGTGGGGCTATGCCTGTTGTGTCCATGCTCCATCTCCACAGAATGCTGAAAGCACACGACAGGGGCTTCTTGCAGTTCTTGATGAACATGTAGTTCCATGATTCTGGGTCTTGGGCAGAATGCATGGGCATGTCATTTATTGCCTTTTCAAGATTTTTGAGATGACCAAATTTTGGATCTTGTTCATAAAGAATTCATTTTGATTGTTGACCCTTACTCTGTGCAGCGGCTCGCTGAACACTGAGTCGTATTTCCAAGAAAATCTCAAAGACAGTAGGCATATTATCAAAGATACGCTATTATGTGCCACAATCAGCTCTCCTTGCACTATATCATTCACTTATCTACCCTTATCTCACCTATGGAATCTATGCATGGGGCTCAACAACATTAAATCACCCAGCAAAAGGCTGCAGTCAGGATGATAACAAATTCCCACTCTAGACAGCATACTCCATCAATATTCAAGTCTAAAACTACTCACCGTAGAAAACATTCATACCTATTCATGTGCCTACTACATACATAAAACTCTACACTCAAATATCAACCCTCCGCTCAAAATTCTCCTCAACAACTCTAATAGGACCCACGACCACAACACAAGACAGAGATCACTTTTTAATATACCCCGAGTACATACCAACCAATGTAAAAATTCTATGCACATAAAGGGCCCCAGAATCTGGAATTCATTACCAGTAAATATTAAGATAACCTTGTCTGAAAATCAATTTAAGACTCTTCTCAAAAACCACCTACTCACCCTAAACTAAATACTCATACTATAAACTACTTTCAAAAATGCTCAATGTTATTTTCATTAAGATAATCTCAATTTTATATTACCATCCTCATGGATGGTATAATATCGTCGTATTGTAATTTCAAATAAAATATATAACTAGAATGAACTCAATCAATTTCTCTAGTATTATATACATAGTCTATAAGTTATTAGATTAAGCTGCCCCTAATGCCATGGCATGCCAGTGGCTCTCCTTGCACTTCAGTTTATGATTGTAACTATGTACCAATATCTATGTATAATTGCAAAGAAATAAAATTTACTTTACTTTACTTTAGTATCTCACTCATTACTTGGCTGTCATCTGTGTATGTCCCATCTCGCCTAAGCAGGGGCCCAATACTGGATGTTGTTTTTCCCTTAGATTTGGCATATGAGAAGAAGTATTTTTTTTTCAATTTCCTTTATGGCTTTTAGTTCTTCCTGCGATTCTTGTCTCCTGTAAGATTCCTTCAGCTTAAGTTCGATACAGTACAGTGGTACCCCGACTTACGATATTTTTTCATTCCAGAATGCTGTTCAAGTGCCATGTGCCATTACCAAACGAATTTATCTCCATAAGAAATGATGTAAAATAGACTAGTCCTTTTAGACCCCCAAAATTACACTTACAAAAGCATTTAAAAAAATAAACTTACATAAAAGGGTGAGTTTGGGGACCATCGTAAGTCGGGGTACCACTGTATTTGCAATTTCATTAACCAGTGCCTCCCTTTGTATTTCAGATATATTGGCCCCTCTCAGAAGCTCTATGACTCTTCGCCTTCGTCTGTATAGGTAGCGTCTCTTTCTAGTTTACATCTTCTCTTTCTTTTTCTTAATGGAATGTGCCTTGATTATTATTATTATAATCAAAAGAAGCGCTAAACCACAAGGGGTAATGTGCCTTGAGCAGATCTCAAGAACCACAGAGTTTATTTTTTCTAGGCAAAGGTTCGGATCTGTGTTGTTTAGGATATCATCCCAGCTTGTTTCATTTAGGACATGGTTGACTTTTTCCCATTGTATGTTTTTGTGAAGACACCCTCATGACTGATCACATGTTGTGATCTGAGTGTATTATCTTTGATATGTTTATACAGTGGACCCCCGGTTTACGATGGTCTCCAAACTCGCCCTTTAATGTAAGTTTATTTTTTTAAATGCTCTTATAAGTGTATTTTTTGGGGTCTAAAAGGACTAGTCTACTTTACATTATTCCTTATGGGAATAAATTCATTTGGTAATGGCACTTGAACAGCATTCTGGAACAAAAAAATAACGAAAACCGGGGGTCCACTGTATTACGTATCAGATCATCGTTGTTAGTGAAGATGAAGTCCAGCATATTTTCTAGTCTTGCAGGTTCTAATACAGTATACCTCTACTTACGAGCAAAATTCGTTCCAGTCGGCTATTCAAGTGCCGATACCGAAGGATTTTTTCCCATAAGAAATAATGAAAATTAGGTTAATCCATTTCAGACTCCCAAAAATACACTTACAAAAGCACCTACAAAAATACACTTACAGTCAGGATGATAACAAATTCCCACTCTAGACAGCATACTCCACCTATATTCAGAACCTTAAAACTACTCACCATAAAAATATTCATACCTATTCATGTGCCTTCTACATACATAAAACTCTACATGCTAATATTAACCCTGCGCTCAGAATTCTCCTCAACAACTTTAATAGGTCCCACGAACATGACACAAGACACAGATCACTATTTGACATACCCCGAGTCCATACTAACCAATGTAAAAATTCTATGCACATAAAGGGCCCCAAAATCTGGAATTCATTACCAGTAAATATCAAGTTAACCTTGTCGGAAAATCAATTCAAGACTCTTCTCAAAAGTCACCTACTCACCCTATACTAAATACTCATACTGTAACAAACTTCCAAACCCAATATTATTTTACTTAAGAAGATCTCATTTTGATATGTTCATCCTCCTTAACACTTGTTGCAATCTCATATCATCATATTGTCATTTAAAATCTTATAGTATCATCATTTTCTTAATTTGAAATAAAATATATACCTAGATGAAACTCTAAAAACTATTTCTAGTATTGTTATTATACTAGTATAGCATCAACATACTGTAATTTGAAATAAATTCTACAACTAGATTAAACTCAACCAATTTCTCTTGTATTGTCTTTAAATAGTATGTATAACCATTTAATAATTTAAATAATATAGAACTAGAATAAACTCAATCAATTTCTTTAGCATTAAGTACTTAGTGAATAAGTCTCTAGAATAAACTGCCCCTAATGCCATGGCATGCCAGTGGCTCTCCTTGCATTACAGTTTTATAATTGTATTATATTTGTAACTACCAATAACATTGTACACTTGTAACATGCATTGAAATAAAAATTATTATTATTATTATTATTATTATAATTGTTCGAGTTGGGAGCTGCTTGTAAGTAGAGGTACCACTGTATTTGCTGGTTTAAGGTGAATTTGGTGCAGAGATTTAATAGCTCATGTGTGTGTGAATTTTCGTCTGAGCTGCCTCCTGGGGTGATCTCTGCTAAAATATTATTTTCTACACTCCTCCATTTTTGGTGTCTCAAATTGAAATCTCCTAGTAACAAGATGTTTGGGGCAGGAGTTGGGAAATATTCCAGTGGTCAATTTTCAAAAGCTGCTCTCAGAAATGCTGGAAAGTTGCATCTGGAGGCTTGTATACAAGCACAATGACAAGGTTTTGGTGTTCAATCTTTACCGCCAAGCAAATGAGCGACTCTGTGATGTACAGGCTAATCCCCCCCTTGTTGCCTGTTTAGTCTGTCTCATTTGAATAGGTTATAACCTGGGATCCATATTTCGTTGTCAAAATGATCCTTTGTGTGGGTCTCTGTGACTGCTGCAAACATTGTATTTGACTCTGTGAGCAGTCCCTTGATATAAGGGATTTTGTTGTTTGTTGACGGCTTTAGACCCTGTATGTTTGCAAAGACAAATGTCATTATATTGTTGGAATTAAGGGTGTTTTATATGCTGGCTCTAATATCTGCTGTTCTGGAGTTAGTTACCATTTTGTCCTAGGCACATGTCAATTAGACACTTGACCTGTTGTATATGTGTGCGTGTGTGTGTAAGGAAACACTTCGAAATGTTTACCCCCTGCTGGGAATTGAACCCGGGCCTTCCATGCGTGAATCGAGAGCTTTAGCCACTAGGCCACCAGGGCTGTGTAGTGGAGGCCAATGACTGTGCCTCTGCTCCAGAAGTGTTTCAGTTGGTGTAAGATTGCTATCATTTCTTGCCAGTCTTTTTTCCATCCTTGCCCTAAAAAATCTCTTTCCATGCATGAAGAGCAATCCTTCAATTTTGAATAGCACACTTGCTTGAGACAGTGTACAAATGACTCTACTAAATAGGGGTCAAGTTTGTGCAACTCTTAACTTGAGCTGTAAATGGCATGACCATCATGTTTTCAAAGCATGGATTCAATTATGTTTCTTTCAATAACTGAACTGTTGGCTAAAATGACCTAAGCAGTTGCCCAGTTTGGCAGGTGACTGCAAGAACTGATATGGTTACAAACTGAATTTGCATCCTGTGCCATTTTAATTAAGTATTTATATTGGGTTAATCTAGTTTCTAGCAATTTACTTGTTTGCTGTAGATATGAAAGGAAGCATAGAGGGCAGGGGACCTTGCAAACACCTACAACAATGTTGGAAGGTGCATTCTTGATCAACCTGTGTTTCACTGTCCCAGTATTATTTAAGACAATTGTGGGCCCATTATGTACCTCTGTAATCCTTTGATTACCACCCACAGGATGGGTATGGGGTGCACAATGAAGATATTAAACTAACAGTCAACTAATGAATGCAACCCTATTTTTCTAACATGTTCCTTGGTTTATTTTACACATTTTTTATTATCTACACACCATTTTCAAGAACTGAACTAGTGTTAATCAACGGTCAACTGTGTACGTATATGCATATACATATACGTACATACAGTGGACCCTCGGTTAACGAAAGGTCCTGTTAATGAAAGTTTCGGAAAACGTAAGCTTTTTTCGGAATCGGTTAGCGAAAAATTCCTCGGTTACCGAAAGGTATTAGACGTGTCCGCCTGCTCCGCGCAAGCGCAGGACACCAGTGAAGCGTTGTTTACCATTGAGAGAACATTACCTAACGCGCTCTTTCAAAGATTCACAATATATTTGGTGTCTTTTTTGGTGGTTTAGTGATTGTCACTGTGAAATAAGTCACCATGGGTCCAAAGAAGCTTCCTAGTGGCACCCCAGTGGTAGCAGGCATGCAGGGAGTGTAGGATTCATGCAGAGAGTGTAGCATTCATGCAGAGAGTGTAGAATTCATGCAGAGAGTGTAGCATTCATGCAGGGAGTGTAGCAGGCATGCAGGAGTGTAGCATTCATGCAGAGAGTGTAGCATTCATGCAGGGAGTGTAGCATTAATGCAGGGAGTGTAGCATTCATGCAGGGAGTGTAGCATTCATGCAGGGAGTGTAGCATTCATGCAGGGAGTGTAGCATTCATGCAGGGAGTGTAGCATTCATGCAGGGAGTGTAGCATTCATGCAGGGAGTGTAGCATTCATGCAGGGAGTGTAGCATTCATGCAGGAGTGTAGCAGGCATGCAGGTAGTGTAGCATTCATGCAGGGAGTGTAGCATTCATGCAGGGAGTGTAGCAGGCATGCAGAGAGTGTAGCAGGCATGCAGGGAGTGTAGCATTCATGCAGGGAGTGTAGCATTCATGCAGGGAGTGTAGCATTCATGCAGGGAGTGTAGCATTCATGCATTAAAAGAAAAAGAAGGAAGTAACCCCAGAGAGGACTTGTTACCTGAAGTCCTTTTGGAGGGGATTTCCTTCCAACCATTAACACCCTGCCCCTGTCAGCAACTCTACCTTCCAGATGCTTGCAACTCTTCAATAAAGGTAAGTAAATGTTATTGTTTTTTTTTTTGAGTGATTATTTTTTGTGGAACAATTAATTGTATTTACATTATTTCTTATGGGAAATAAGGTTTCAGATAACGAAAGATTCAGATTAAGTAATAGCTCCTGGACCGGATTAATTTCGTTAACCGAGGGTCCACTGTAGTTGACCGTCAATTAATACTACAGTGGAACCTCAAGTTTCGGCCGTAATCCGTTCCAGAAGCTCGACCGAAACTCAAATTGTTTGAAAGTCAAAGCAATACGTATTTCCCACAAGAAATAATGTAAATCCAATTAATCCGTTCCAGACACCCAAAAATATAAAAAAAAAAATACATTTTTTAAAGAATAACTATAGTTTTACATACACAAAACAATTATAAATACAGTGGTACCTCTACTTACGAGCAAAATTCGTTCCAGTCGGCTATTCAAGTGCCGATACCAAAGGAATTTTTTCCCATAAGAAATAATGAAAATTAGGTTAATCCATTTCATACCCCTAAAAATACACTTATAAAAGCACCTACAAAAATACACTTACATAATTGTATGTAAGAGATCACTTGGACAATGAAATATGGATCCCGGGCTACAACCTATACAGGTGTGACAGAGTGAACAGGCAAAAAGGGGGGGTTGGCCTGTATATCACAGAGTCACTTATATGTTCAGAACTACTAAATGCCTCAAATGATGTAGCTGAAGTATTAGCAATAAAGGTCGAGAATCAAAACCTGGTCATCGTGGTTGTCTACAAGCCCCCGGATGCAACGCCCCAACAATTCCAGGAACAGCTTCTGAAAATTGACCACTGTCTGGAAAATCTTCCAGCTCCTGCCCCCAACATCTTACTACTGGGGGATTTCAACCTCAGGCACCTAAAATGGAGGAACATTGCAAACAATGTGGTAGCAGAGATAACACCAGGAGGCAGCTCAGATGAAAATTCACACATGCATGAACTTTTAAATCTCTGCACCAAGTTCACCTTAAACCAGCAAATAGTAGAGCCCACAAGATTAGAGAATACGCTGGACCTCATATTCACCAACGATGATGATCTGATACGAAATGTCATCATATCAAAAACAATATACTCAGATCACAACATAATAGAGGTCCAGACATGCATGCGCGGAGCCCCAGATCAACAAAATGTGATCAGCCATGAGGGAGCTTTCTCCAAATTCAACTTCAAAAACAAAAACATAAGGTGGGACCAAGTAAACCAAGTCCTAAATGATATAAACTGAGAAGATTGCCTAAGCATCACGGATCCC
>WNWK01028992.1:0-24832 GCA_009830355.1 Cherax destructor | reverse complement strand
AAGTCATGAAGATCGGAGAAGGGCAAATAAGACCGCTGACAGAGTACAGGCTAGGTGGACAAAGGCTACAAACCTCGGCAAGGAGAAAGACCTTGGGGTGAGTATAACGTAAGCACTCGGAGGCACACATCAACCAGATAACTGCGGCAGCATATGGGCGACTGGCAGGCAGATTAGCATTCCGTTACCTAAACAAGGAATCGTTCAAGACACTGTACACCGTGTACGTCAGGCCCATACTAGAATATGCAGCACCAGTCTGGAACCCACACCTGGTCAAGCACGTAAAGAAACTAGAGAAAGTGCAAAGGTTTGCGACAAGGCTAGTTCCACAACTCAGGGGTCTGTCCTATGAAGAAAGGTTGAGGGAAATAGGACTAACAACACTGGAGGAAAGAAGGGTCAGAGGAGACATGATAACGACATACAAAATACTGCGGGAATCGACAAGGTAGAAAGTGACAGGATGTTCCAGAGAGGGAACACAGAAACAAGGGGACACAACTGGAAGCTGAAGACTCAGATGAGTCAAAGGGATGTTAGGAAGCCTTTCTTCAGCCACAGAGTAGTCAGGAAGTGGAATAGTCTAGAGAAAGATATAGTGGAGGCAGGAACCATACATAGTTTTAAGACAAGGTATGATAAAGCTCATGGAGCAGGGAGAACAGAGACCCAGTAGCGGACAGCGAAGAGGCGGGGCCAGGAGCTGAGTCTCGACCCCTGCAACCACAATTAGGTGAGTACAATTAGGTGAGTACACAAACACACACACACACACATAAACACACAGAGGGAGAAATCAGTGTTTATTCATGGGCTTTAGAAGAGCGAGGGAAGGGCACACAATGAAAGACGGCAGGAAGAAAAACAGAAGATCGAAAACATCATCAGAGAAATAGGTGAGGAGGACATGACTGAGATAGTAAATTTTCAGAAAATTGGGGGGTACTTAAAGAGGAGAAATCAGCCAGTAAAACTGATTTTCAAGACAGAAACGGTGCGGAACAGGATCCTGGAAGAGAAACCACAGCTGAAGGAATCATCAACATACAAGAGGGTGTTCCTAGACTGAGACAGAACAAGAACAGAATGACAGCAGCTGAGGGAGAGGACACTGAAATGAAAGGAGCTAAGAAGAGAGACAGGGATGTTAGGAAGTATTTCTTCAATCATTAAGTTCTCAGGAAGTGGATTAATCTGGAGAGTGGTGTAGTAGAATCTGGAAGAATCTGGAGAGAATTCGAGGGGCCAACGCCCCTGCGCCCGGTCTGTGACCAGGCCTCATGTTGGATCAGAGCCTGATCAACCAGGCTGTTACTGCTGGCCGCACACAGTCCAACGTATGAACCACAGCCTGGCTGGTCAGGTACCGACTTTAGGTGCCTGTCCAGTGCCTGCTTGAAGACAGCCAGGTGTTTGTTGGTAATCCCCCTTATGTATGCTGGGAGGCAGTTGAACAATCTTGGGCCCCTGACACTTATTGTGTTGTCCCTCAACGTGGCACCCCTGCTTTTCATTGGGGGGATGTTACATCGTCTGCCGAGTCTTTTGCTTTCGTAGGGAGTGATTCTCGAGTGCAAGTTTGGTACTAATCCCTCGAGAATTTTCCACGTGTATATAATAATGTATCTCTCCCGCCTGCGTTCAGGGAGTACAGGTTTAGAAACTTCAAGCGTTCCCAGTAATTGAGGTGGTTTATTGCAGTTATGCGTGCCATGAAGGTTCTCTGCTCATTTTCAAGGTCAGCGATTTCACCTGCCTTGAATGGTGCAGTTAGTGTGCAGCAATATTCCAGCCTAGATAGAACAAGCAATCTGTAAAGTGTCAACATGGGCTTGGCATCCTTGGTTTTGAAGGTTCTCATTATCCATCCTGTCATTTTTCAAGCAGATGCGATTGCTACGGTGTTATGGTCCTTGAAGATAAGATCCTCTGACATGATCACTCCCAGGTCTTTGACATTAGTTTTTCGCTCTATTGTGTGGTTGGAATTAGTTTTGTACTCCGATGAGATTTTAATTTCCTCACGTTTTCCGTATCTGAGTAATTGAAATTTCTCATCATTGAACTTCATATTGTTTTCTGCAGCCCATTTAAAGATTTGGTTTATGTCTGCTTGGAGTCTTGCAGTGTCTTCAACGGTGGACACTGTCATACAGATTCGGGTGTCATCTGCAAAGGAAGACACGGCACTGTGGCTTATATCCCTATCTATGTCCGACATGAGGATGAGGAACAGGATGGGAGCGAGTACTGTGCCTTGTGGAACAGAGCTTTTCACATCAGCTGCCTCAGACTTTACTCTGTTGACTACTACTCTTTGTGTTCTACTTGTTAGGAAATTATAGATCCATCTACCAATTTTTCCTGTTATTCCTTTATCACGCATTTTGTGTGCTATTACACCATGGTCACACTTGTCAAAGGCTTTTGCAAAGTCTGTGTATATAACATCTGCATTCTGTTTGTCTTCTAGAGCATCTAGAAACCTGGTCGTAGTGGTCCAGAAGTTGGGACAGACAGGAGCGACCTGCTCTAAACTCTTTGCTGCCCTGGGTTGTGTAATTGATGGGTATCTAGAGGAGTGGCGATCTTGCTTCTTAGAACCCTTTCAAAGATTTTATTATATGGGACGTTAGCGCTATTGGTCTGTAGTTCTTTGCTATTGCTTTACTGCCCCCTTTGTGGAGTGGGGCCTATGTCTGTTGTTTTAGTAACTGCGGGACGACCCCAGTGTCCATGCTCCCTCTCCATAGGATGTTAAAAGCACGTGATAGGGGCTTCTTGCAGTTCTTGATGAACACGGAGTTCCATGAGTCTGAGCCTGGAGCGGAGTGCATGGGCATGTCATTTATTGCCTTTTCGAAGTCATTTGGCGTCGTGGTGATGTCAGAAAGGCATGCGTCAGTCAAGTTCTGTGGCACTCTCATAAAAAATTCATTTAGGTCTTCGATTTTCAGTCTGGTTAGCGGCTCGCTAAAAACTGAGTCATACTGGGACTTAAGTAACTCACTCATTTCCTTGCTGTCATCTGTGTAGGACCCATCCCGTTGAAGTAGGGGCCCAATACTGGTTGCTGTTCTCGACTTTGACTTTGCATAAAAAAATAAATACTTTGGGTTTCTTTCAATTTCGTTTATGATTCCTTTAGTTTTAATTCGATGTTTGCTATTTCTCTGACTAGTGTCTCCCTTAGTATTTCAGATATATTGGCCTCTTGTAGCCGCTCCGTTATTCTTTGCCTTCGCCTGTATAGGGAGCGCCTCTCTCTTTCTAGTTTGCATCTTTTCCTCCTTTTTCTTAAGGGAATTTGCCTTGAGCAAACATCAAGTGCCACAGAGTTAATTTGTTCTAGACATAGGTTAGGATCCCTGATGCTTAGGCTATCTTCCCATTGTATATCATTTAGGACTGATCACATTTTGTTGATCTTTGGCTCCCCGCATGCATGTCTGGACCTCTATTATGTTGTGATCTGAATATATTGTTTTTGATATGATGACATTTCGTATCGGATCATCATTGTTGGTGAAGATGAGGTCCAGCGTATTCTCTAATCTTGTAGGCTCTACTATTTGCTGGTTTAAGGTGAATTTGGTGCAGAGATTTAAAAGTTCATGTGTGTGCGAGTTTTCATCTGAGCTGCCTCCTGGTGTTATCTCTGCTACCACATTGTTTGCAATGCTCCTCCATTTTAGGTGCCTTAGGTTGAAATCCCCCAGGAGCAAGATGTTGGGGGCAGGAGCTGGAAGATTTTCCAGACAGTGGTCAATTTTCAGAAGCTGTTCCTAGAATTGTTGGGACGTTGCATCTGGAGGCTTGTAGACAACAACGATGACCAGGTTATGATTCTCGATCTTTAATGCTAATACTTCAACTACATCATTTGAGGCATTTAGTAGTTCTGAACATATAAGTGACTCTGTGATATACAGGCAGAAGGCAGAAGCCATACATAGCTTTAAGAAGAGATACGATAAAGCTCATGGATCACTGACGGAATGGACCTAATAGTGACCAGCGAAGAAGCGAGGCCAGGAGCTGTGTATCGACCCTTACAAACACAAATAGGTGAGTACTCACACACTCAGAAAGGAGACAGGCAGCACCGACCGGTGTCACTGACATGTACAGAATGTAAAGTCATGGAGAAGATTATCAGAAGACTGGTGGAACACCTAGAAAGGATGGAAATAAATGGTATAAAATACCGACACAATGGAAATTAAACATCTTCAACACACCCAGAGAAGACACTGCTGAGAAGAGATACATAGTCCTTCCCACCAACTCCATTTCCAAACAAGTTTCCAACATTTTTTCTAAGACCTCATTCCGAGTATCCACCTCCACATCCACCACCATTAAGGACATTACCAGTAACAGACAGGAAAAGCTTCAATCCACGGCAGGGGTATACACAATCCCTTGTAATGGCTGCAGCAAATTATACGTTGGCGAAACATCCAGAGACCTACAAACACGCATTTCAGAACACCAGTACGCAGGCAGATCTGACGACTCAAGAAATGCCTGTGTTCAACACCGAAATTTACACAACCATTTAATCAACTACAGAAACGCAAGACTCATCGCCAGAGAAGACAACACGCAATACCGAAGAATCCTAGAATCATCACTCATCTGTATGTCCAACAACTTTAACCAGAACAACGGCTTCTACAACATAGCTGAACCTATTGCCAAGAAACTTCTTCAACGCTATCCCACCTAGAACTCAAGAATGGTACACTGCAGGTCCTTTAAGTCACACTATGTTTTCACACTACTTTTAAGACTCACATGCAGCTTTCTCCATCTGACCCAGCATTCTCCACCTGACTGTACCCTATATATATCTCTATGTTGCTCATTTTCCAGGTAGATCTGTCTGTGACTCGATAAAGCCCACTGCGTGGGCGAAACGTTGTCAATAAAGGATCACATTATACTGCTTATGTGTTTATTTTTCCACCTAGAAAGGAGACGGCTCGTACATGACACCCAGCAAGACTGGAGGTATAGCAGGAATAGCACTGCAATGGATCAGGGAATACCTGAAAGGAAGGAAACAACGAGTTGTTAGAGTGGGCGGAAGTGTCGAGGGGGGATTCAACAAGGGTCAGTCCTACAGCCGACGCTGATTATAGTTTGTGACGGAAGGGATAGATTCAGAGGTGTCCCTGTTTACAGAAGACGTGAAGCTAATGCACAGAATTCAAGCGGACTAGGAAAAGGTAAGACAACAAAAAATTTGGGCATGTTGCAATCCTGGTCCGACAAATGGTTCGTGGAGTTTAATCCCTCCAAGTGCAAAGTCACGAAGCTTGGGGAAGGACAAAGAAGACCACATGTGAAGTACTTGTTCGGGGTCAAAGACTGCAAATCTCACTCAAGGAAAATTATCTTGGGGTGAGCATCACACCGAACACGTCCCCTGAGGCACACATCAACCAAATAACTACAACAACATATGGGCGCCTGGCAGATCTGAGAATAGCTTTTCGACATCTAAGTAAGGAAACGACACTGTACACCGTGTACTCCAGGCCCATATTGGAGTATGCAGCACCAGTATGGAACCTACACCTGGTCAAGCACGTCAAAAAATTAGAGAAAGTGCAACAAGATTAGTCTTGGAGCAAAGATGTATGTTCAACCTGACGACACTGGAGGGCAGGAGGGACAGGGAGGACATGATAACGATGTATAAAATACCGAGAGGAATTGACAAGGTGGACAGGGACAGAATGTTCCAGAGATGGGACTCAGCAACATAGTACCACAACTGGAAGTTGAAAACTCAGATGAGTTACAGGGATGTTAGGAAGTATTTCCTCAGCAATAGAGTTGTCAGGAAGTGAAACAATCTGGAAAGTGATGTAGTGGAGGCAGGATCCATACCTAGCTTTAAGGAAAAGTACGAAAATGCTCTTAGAGGGAGTGGTACTAGAATCGACCGACAAAGAGGCGGGGCTAGGAGCTGTGAATCGAACCCTGCAATTACATATATAGGAGAGTATATGTAGATGAGTACACACACACACACACACAGGACTTCAAAGAGACCTGGACATGCTGGACATCTGGTCCAGCAACTGGCTTCTCGAATTTAACCCCGCCAAATGCAAAGTCATGAAGATCGGGGAAGGGCAAAGAAGACCTCAGACAGAGTATAGGCTAGGTGGCCAAAGACTGCAAACCTCTCTCAAGGAGAAAGATCTTGGGGTGCGTATAACACCAAGCACATCAACCAGATAACTGCTGCAGCATACGGGAGACTGGCAAACCTGAGTATAGCGTTCCGATACCTTAGTAAGGAATCATTCAAGACACTGTACACCGTGTACGTCAGGCTCATACTAGAGTATGCAGCGCCAGTTTGGAACCCATACCCGGTCAAGCAAATCAAGAAATTAGAGAAAGTGCAAAGGTTTGGGACAAGGCTAGTTCCAGAGCTAATGTGAATGTCCTACGAAGAAAGGTTAAGGAAATCGGCCTGACAACACTGGAGGACAGGAGGGTTAGGGAGACTTGATAACGACATACAAAATACTGCGGGAATAGACAAGGTGGATAGAAACAGGATGTTCCAGAGAGGGACACAGAAACAAGGGGTCACAATTGGAAGTTGAAGACTCAGATGAGTCAAAGGGATGTTAGGAAGTATTTCTTCAGCCATAGATTAGCAGGAAGTGCAATAGTCTAGCAAGTGATGTAGTGGAGGCAGGAACCATAAAAGCTTTAAGACAGTATGAAAACTATGGGTAAGGAGAGATCAGTAGGATCAGTGAAGGGGCCAGGGCTGTCTGACCTGCAACTGTGAGTACACACAAACACACTGTGTATCAACCTGTGCAAATATATATTAAATTTAAAACTGTAAAAAAATACTCATTGTAATATAACGATGTCGGGATAACTAATAAAATCTCAGATTTCATATATTATTAATATATATATTACAATAAAACATATAATCTGGATAAAACAACTATAATATGTTTAAAAAATAAAAGGCTTTACAATGCAAACTCATTTATGTAAGTATTTTAAATGCTTTGTAAGTGTAATTATAGTCAAAAGGACTATCATTTAAAATTTTCTTGGAGATAATTGTTTGTAATGGACTTGAACAATTCTGGAATGAAAAAATATCTAAACGTTTACACATATAGCTTTAATATACACATTTATAACAACTTTAAAACGTAGTAAAATATCACAAGAAAAACAATCATTAATTCTGTGCCGAGTCAGACGTCGCTGCCAACATGGTGCCACACAGGACACCACCAATCCTCTCGTCATGATACGCCTTCTCCACCGTGTCCTCAGATCCCGTCTTATGGCACGCCTACGGGGTTCCACGACACCCGTTCCTGTACCATAAAGACACACTGCCTTCTCTGTGCCACATGGCACGCCCCCTGTATCACGAACTCAGTCTCTAGGGAAGCCTTTGCACCGCGTCATCTGTCACAAACACAAAATCACACGACTATCTCCTTGTGTCGTGCCACCGTCACAATCACCTGACAACACCGGGTTCACACTGACTTTTCAACAAGGCTCACAGGGTACAACACACCCTGGCTAGTCGTGTCGCCTGACACGCCTACCAGGTATAACACACCCGGACTTCTGTCCGTCGCATCTCACATGTCGCATCTCAGAGACGCACAAATCCCTGAGTTAGAAGTCGCAGAAGGGTGTTCGAATCAATGTACGCCGTGAGGTAGCCTGGTGAATACTCTCAGAAGATACGTCGTGATAGTCTCTGTCACCAGCCATTCCAAAAGTCAGGAACACACTCTCAAGCAGGGGAGAGTCTAGTGAACTCTCCAGTGGTGAGTCTGGTTGACACTCTCAATATGAGAGTCTGGTTGACACTGTCGGTCCAGCCGGCTCGGCAGTCAAACATCACGTTTGATGACGTCACCAGTGACTGCCGGCCGGCAGGTAAACTACCTAACAGCCATGTTAGATAGGGAGCCGTAACAATAACAGCAAAACAGACTGCGAAAATTTGAACCTTCATGGTGAGCTTGTAATCCAGTTTGGCTGCAACTTTCACACACGCTGCAACTTTCACACACGCTGCAACTTCACATGTTGCCTTGCATTTGTGCATTAATACAATTTCAGCAAATACTTCATATATGTTTTCCATTGCTTGATTAAGTTATGTTAAGTTAGGTTAGATTAGGTTAGGTTATAGTAGATTAGGCTAAGATAGTATAGTTTAAGTCTAGTTAGGCTAACGTATAGTTTACGTCTGGCATTGATCGTGGGTTATCACGCGCATGATAAATGTAGAGGACCCATACCACGGGGAGGGGATAGAACCCTCTATCAGAGAATCATAAAACTCCAGACCGACGCTAGCCACTGGGCCAGCTGGCCACAATAAGATTCATCCAACTAGGTATATTTATACACCATAGGAAGGTTAGCATAGGCACCATTGTGACCTGAAATGCAAGTTTTTACAGACGAATCTCCCGCCAGCTGGCGGGAGATTCCACCAATCGCTTTTCTTCCTTCCAGCACCCAACCTCCCATACTCTGCCTAGGCCTGCTAGTGGCTTTCTTTGTAATTAATAGTAGAGTAGGTATGATGGCAAAAGATCTGGGTAGTTGGTGGGTAGGGAGGGATTTACGGCTGGGTTGGGATATTTTGCGGCAGATGATGGTAGTGAAGACTTCTCATAGATGGACTGCAAGTGAGATTGAAATAATGGGATGGGGTAGGAATGTTATCGAGGGTGTGAGTGAATATCCTATGTATGATTGGTATCATGTTTGGAAAGGGTTTAAAGGATTAAAGTTGAGATCAAGGGATAGGGAATTAATGTATAGGTTTTTTGCATGGGGTGGTCGCATCAAAGGAGGTTTTATTCAAAATGGGCATCATAAGGGATGGAAGTTGTGAAAGGTGTGGTTATCAGGAGACTGGAATGCATGTGATTTATTTTTGTGAAAGTTTAGGACCGGTGAGGGAATGGATGGGTGGTGTTTTGCGAAAGATGGGGGGGAAGGGATAGGGGTCTTACGGGCCATAAGTTTGGAATTGGGTGGAGTTGGGAAGAGTACGAGAAGGGCTTTAATGTATGTAATGGTTGATTTTGTGTGTGAATCATGGAGGGTAAGGGAGGTTGGGGCACGAGAACGCATTAGGGCAATAGCTGCGACTATGCTTAGGACTAGAAATAGGAATAGGTGGGTGTATGGGAGACGATATGAAGAATTGTTCTCTAGGGAGTATAGAGATATGACTTTGCAGGTGTTATTGGGGGGGTGAGTGGGATGCAGGAAATGGCTTGACACCTGGAGAGGCAGGGATTTCTTTATGTTTAAGTGTAATGTTAGTGGGATTGAGTGGGGGGGTTAAGCAGTGGGGGTAAGAATAGGGGAAGTGAGTATGGGGTTGACGGATGACGCATTGATGTATTGAGGGGTTGACTTTATGGACAATAGGATAGAATTAGATGAGTGCGTTGGGAATGCATGGACTTAATAGAACGTTGTGACTGACTTAAAGACTAATAAATCAGGGGAAATTTGAGGGTTTGCCTTGTATTGTGGCCACTGTGGTGGCAAAGGAATTTTAAGTTTAAATGTAGATCAATGTTGTTCAAGCAAAAGTTAGTCATTATTGTCTTAAAATGGATTGCAAGAGGTGAGAATGAAGAGTGAATGGTGAGTTGGTGAATGGTGATTGGTTTTGGAAATGAGCTAGAGTCTGGAGCTCCAGTAAAATGGATACATCCATTATGATTGTAGTACTGTTGTATGTTGTTTGAGTTAACTTATTTTATTAATATGCAGTACTGATATGTGTAATTTTTCTACTGTCAAGAGAAAGTCAGTAGTGTTTGAGAATTGAAACAACGCTAGTCAGAATTTATGGAATTCAAACTATGACATATTGAATAGTTACGAGTATATTACTTGTACTTACATGAGTATTTACACCTAATAATTAGGACAGCATTTTCAAGTAGACTGTATAAATGGACGTTAGTAAGGTCATAGGTATGTATAAAAACTATTTACCCGATGGGGTAAATTTATTTTGCAATTCTAGGCTGTTAGTTTTAATTTTGTTTACAACATAAAGTTGTCTATGTTGCTTTAAGTTGTAGTTTAGGATGATTTTTATGTCAAATAGTTCATTGATAAGCAGCTGGATATAGTTTCATCTTATGTTTGAAGTTGAGATAATACAATTTTGAGGATAATAATATATATAATGTACTTTATTTATAATTATGTTTACTTGTGGTATAGTAATACCCTGATATAATGAATGTGTGACTTAAGAAATTGTATTTTTTAAATAAAAAAAATAAAAAAATATTTTATAACATGTAGACCACACATTGTAAACTTTACAAGGAAATAAACTTTTTCATTTCATTTAACTGATGACATTCTCTTGTATCCCATCTACCTATTGCTCTCACTGTGGTTCATTTTGATACATACGACTCCCTTCAAAAGACATTTACATCCTTTTAACTACTAATATATAGTCTATCATTATATCCCATGTTGTATTTCGTCTATTCATTTATCCTCTTTCTCTTAACATCCGCATTACATATTGAGAAACCTTTTTTTTTGTTAACATAGTTCATTGGTTACAATGGTTTCTCTTTTGCTTTCAGGTCCATCACAACAAAACTCCCTGAACACTCACTTATTGCCTCCCAAAATCTCTCTCCTCTACACTCCTCTCTTTCCCAGGTACATAAACTTCTCACAGTCTACCCTTATTTTAAAATTCTTGAATTTATCCATTTATGTTCCCTCTTTTCTTTCCATAATTGATTATTTGATGTTAATGTTACTCCTTCCTGAACTCTGATTCTCTCAGATAAACTTGACCTAATTCCGTTTACGGAGTGGACTGCATATTTAAAGACTGCCAGAAGGCATGTGACATTATATATCACAGGAGTCAGCACAAATGCTCAGCTATATAGGATCCACGTATACTAATGATATTTTAATATTTTTTTCAGTTTTGTGGGATCTGGTATCAGGTGGAGGAGGTACCTAACACTACGTTGATGTGAAACAGTGTATAAAGTTAAATTATACGTGGGATGGTATGTATTACTTCCATGTATTGCTTCTTTCTTACTTTAATAACAGAGTAAATGTTGATTTCTTACTTCTGCTAGCCAGCACCTGTATTAACCAGCACCTGTATTAGCCAGCACCTGTATTAGCCAGCACCTGTATTAGCCAGCACCTGTATGGCTGTTGCAAAACAGCCTTTTATAATGCTGTTGTTGAAACAAACTCAACTGTATGTTGCTGCATGGTAAAAGGACATTATTTGTATACTAACCCTTTATTATAAAGATATTGTTGTACGCCCACTGAGAATGCTTTAAGTCACCATACTGTCACCATACTTGTCCGTAATCCTGCCATTCCACAACACTTCACTGTAGAGAAGCCTTATGCAGAGGTACTGTGAACGAGATTAGCTGACTCCCAAATGTATGGTTGTGATGTAGCCACTGAACGTGAGGAACTGCTGCTGAAATCCCAATGTGATTTTATGGTGTATGTTTGTGTCTGTTTGTGTGGTGTTGGTTGGTTGGTTAACGGGGTTTAAATTAAAGCCCATCGACAACTCTAGGGTCATGAGGCTGCACGTAACGTTTTCAACACCAGACAAGAATCCCTTAATCCCTTAAATAGGTATTAAAGTAAACTCTCAGTGTAAATTTGCTGAGAGAAATACACCTTTCGGTGTATATATTCTGAGTGTGTTGTTGAGTTACTGGAGACAGGGCATCCCTCAGGGCTGCAAGGAGACAGAACAAGGCTAAGGAAATGTCCATACCTTACGTGGGGTTAATTAACTAAGTGTAGCCAGCAGGTGATGTATAGGACATACGTCAAAGCCAGAAGGTGTACGAGAGAGGTCGCTTGAGACAGCAGTTGGTTAGTTAAAGAAGTTAAAACCCTATCGACTGCACGAGTCATTAAGGCTGCACGTCACCTGTTCACCACCAGTCGAGAATACTGACAGACACTCTTCTGGGTGTGTATCCCAATAAAGTGTTTACAGCTGGTCTTGAAGTTGGCAGCTGGTGATGGCGTGAGAGCGAGGCGCCACCCCGCGGAAGTGGCTGCACCTCCGCGAGGTGGGGGCAGAGACAGAAGAGCCAACAAGTGATGAACTTAAAACTGTAATGATACTTGAATAACTATTGTTCAAAGATATTCATGGTTGTTGTAACAATACAAAGGTATGGCTAATCTTTCGATGCAACATGAGTATTATAATTTTCACAATACAACGTAAATATATCTTTTTTTCTGCAAGTGCATGTACAAGGTATACAGGCCTAGCTGACATCAATGACATACTACTATATAGAAAGTTGCTTGTTTTATGCTGACCATTTCCCGCAAATTAAGTCTACTTTGTCCCAGGATGCGACCCACAGCAGTTGACTAACACCCAGGTACCCATTTTACTGATGGGTGAACATGCACAACCTGTGTAAGGAAACACGCCCAATGTTTTTACCCTCGCCGGGAATCGAACCCGAACACTCACTGTGAAGCGAGAGCTTTTGCCACCAGGCCACGGGCCACCGTGGCCTGGTGGCACAATCAGAGGGAGGCCTAGTAACTATAAAAAGTTCTGTTATATAATGCATTATACAAATTGCATATCACGTAAGTTAATTCGCATCGACAAAGTATGAGGGCAACTCAGAGCAGTGTATGATGTCCCGTAGCCCTATTGCTAGCGATCTCAGCTCACACACTGAGGTCCGTGGGTCGATTCCCAGTATGGGTGGAAACATTAGGACTTGTTTCTTTAAGACACCTGTTGTCCATGTTAACCTGTCAGTAAAATAGGTACCTGGGTGTTAGTCGACTGGTGTGGGTCGCCCGAAATGTTCTGCATAACAAGGAGCTCTTTACATAGTAGATATACTTGTAGAAATAAAGATTATTATTATTATGGGGAATTTATATTTAAGAGATGTTTTGCTGAGTTTTCAAAAAAACAAAACAGAGTTCATAAAATCAGAGAATGTATAGTTGACAGGTCAGTTGTGTTGAGGTCAGACGTAGTTTCCTATATCGGGTCAGATGGTAACAGTGATTAACTAGGCCAAAAAACATCTGAAATACAGAAATTATTGGAGTTTTACGTACCTGTAGTGCTAAGAACAATTGTTTTTTCGAAACGGCGCCTTTACTGGCCCACTTCTTCTTAATAATGAGTTTAGCCTCGTCCTACTTGTTATGATTAACGTTCCTGTGTACAACAAGAGCTTTATTATTGTTTTCAATGTGGCAAGCATATGTAAACACATTTATCCTCGTGTCTTAAATCTCTAGCTGTTTCCCACCACAGAGAGCTTCACCACAATGAGCTCCACCACTGAGAGCTCCACCACTGAGAGCTCCACCACTGAGAGCTCCATCACAGAGAGCTCCACCACAGAGAGCAATTCCACTGAGAGCTCCATCACTGAGTGCTCCATCACTGAGAGCTCCACCACTGAGAGCTCCATCACAGAGAGCTCCATCACAGAGAGCTCCACCACAGAGAGCAGTTCCACTGAGAGCTCCATCACTGAGTGCTCCATCACTGAGAGCTCCATCACTGAGTGCTCCATCACTGAGAGCTCCACCACTGAGTGCTCCATCACTGAGAGCTCCATCACTGAGTGCTCCATCACTGAGAGCTCCACCACTGAGTGTTCCATCACAGAGAGCTCCTCCACTGAGTGCTCCATCACAGAGAGCTCCTCCACTGAGTGCTCCATCACAGAGAGCTCCACCACAGAGAGCAATTCCACTGAGAGCTCCATCACTGAGTGCTCCATCACTGAGAGCTCCATCACTAAGTGTTCATCACTGAGAGCTTCACCACTGAGTGCTCCACCACAGAGAGCTTCTCCACTGAGTGCTCCATCACAGAGAGCTCTTCCACTGAGTGCTCCACAGAGAGCTCCACCACAGAGAGCAATTCCACTGAGAGCTCCATCACTGAGAGCTCCATCACTGAGAGCTCCATCACTGAGAGCTCCATCACTGAGTGTTCCATCACAGAGAGCTCCTCCACTGAGTGCTCCATCACAGAGAGCTTCTCCACTGAGTGCTCCATCACAGAGAGCTCCACCACAGAGAGCAATTCCACTGAGAGCTCCATCACTGAGAGCTCCATCACTGAGAGCTCCACCACTGAGTGCTCCATCACAGAGAGCTCCTCCACTGATTGCTCCATCACAGAGAGCTTCTCCACTGAGTGCTCCATCACAGAGAGCTCCACCACTGAGAGCTCCATCACAGAGAGCTCCACCACTGAGAGCAATTCCACTGAGAGCTCCATCACTGAGAGCTCCATCACTGAGAGCTCCACCACTGAGTGCTCCATCACAGAGAGCTCCTCCACTGAGTGCTCCATCACAGAGAGCTTCTCCACTGAGTGCTCCATCACAGAGAGCTCCACCACTGAGAGCTCCATCACAGAGAGCTCCTCCACTGAGTGCTCCATCACATAGAGTTTCTCCACTGAGTGCTCCATCACAGAGAGCTTCTCCACTGAGTACTCCATCACAGAGAGCTCCACCACTGAGAGCTCCATCACAGAGAGCTCCACCAGAGAGGCTCCATCACTGAGATCTCCAAGACTGAGAGCTCCACCACAGAGAGCTCGACCACTGAGAGCTCCACCACAGACAGCTCCACAACCTCAACGTGTCAGAAGTGAATCAGAGTTTCTTCTGTTGAACTCTTTCCCGCTAGTTCCTAGATTCTCAGTAGGGAATCTCTTTAACGTGGAACGTCTATATTAAACACTGAGAGAATGGCAAACCTGTCATCTTCGATTTTAAATACACGGTGCTCTAAATTTATGTTAGAATCATCAATAAAGTGGCAGTAAAGTGAAGTCTAATATTAGCTGGGATTCATAATAATGACGGCCAAACTGCACTTTCTTCCCATTTTATTTACGATCGTTCCCTGACTTCAGTACCACTACTGCCAGTACTAGAAATGAAGTCCCTGACTCCAGTACCACAACTGACAGTACTTGAAGCGTCGTCCCTGACTCCAGTACTACTACTGAAAATACTAGAAGCGTCGTCCCTGACTTCAGTACCACTACTGCCAGTACTAGAAATGTCGTCCCTGACTCCAGTACTACTACTGCAAGTACTATAAGTGTCGTCCTGACTCCAGTACCACTACTGCCAGTACTCGAAGTATCGTCCCTGCCTCCAGTACCACTACTGCCAGTATTAGAAGTGTCGTCCCTGCCTCCAGTACCACTACTGCCAGTACTAAAAATGTCGTCCTTGACTCCAGTACCACTACTACCAGTAATTGAAGCGTCGTCCCTGACTCCAGTACCACTACAGCAAGTACTAGAGCGTCGTCCCTGACTCCAGTACCACTACTGCCAGTACTAGAAGCGTCGTCCCTGACTCCAGTACCACAACTGACAGTACTTGAAGTGTCGTCCCTGACTCCAGTACTACTACTGAAAATACTAGAAGCGTCGTCCCTGACTCCAGTAACACTACTGAGAGTACTAGAAATGTCGTCCCTGACTCCAGTACTACTGCCAGTACTTGAAGCGTCGTCCCTGACTCCAGTACCACTACTGCCAGTACTAGAAGTGTCGTCCCTGCCTCCAGTACCAATACTGCAAGTACTAGAGGCGTCGTCCCTGACTCCAGTACCACTACTGCAAGTACTAGAGGCGTCGTCTTTGACTCCAGTACCACTACTGCCAGTACTCGAAGTGTCGTCCCTGCTTCCAGTACCACTACTGCCAGTACTTGAAGTGTCGTCCCTGCCTCCAGTACCACTACTGTCAGTACTATAAGTGTCGTCCCTGACTCCAGTACTACTACTGCAAGTACTATAAGTGTCGTCCCTGACTCCAGTACCACTACTGCCAGTACTCGAAGTGTCGTCCCTGCTCCAGTACCATACTGCCTAGAGCTCGTCCTGACTCCAGTCACTACTGCAAATACTAGAAGTGTCGTCCCTGACTCCAGTACCACTACTGCAAGTACTAGAATTGTCGTCCCTGACTCCAGTACCACTACTGCCAGTACTAGAAGCGTCGTCCCTGACTCCAGTACCAC
Source organism: Cherax destructor (assembly GCA_009830355.1). Taxonomy (NCBI): domain Eukaryota; kingdom Metazoa; phylum Arthropoda; class Malacostraca; order Decapoda; family Parastacidae; genus Cherax; species Cherax destructor. Next base: position 8,681 of record WNWK01028992.1, on the reverse strand, counting down.
TACTGACAGTACTAGAAGCGTCGTCCTTGACTCCAGTACCACAACTGACAGTACTAGAAGTTTCGTCCTGACTCCAGTACTACTACTGCAAGTACTAGAAGTGTCATCCCTGCCTCCAGTACCACTACTGCCAGTACTAGAAGTGTCGACCCTGACTCAAGCACCACAACTGACAGTACTTGAAGCGTCGTCCCTGACTCCAGTACCAGTACTGCAAGTACTCGAAGTGTCGTCCCTGACTCCAGTACCACTACTGCCAGTACTTGAAGCGTCGTCCCTGACTCCAGTACTACTACTACTGCAAGTACTAGAAGCGTCGTCCTTGACTCCAGTACCACAACTGACAGCACTTGAAGCGTCGTCCCTGACTCCTGTACTACTACTGCAAGTACTAGAAGCGTCGTCCTGACTCCAGTACCACTACTGACAGTACTAGAAGCTTTGTCCCTGCCTCCAGTACCAATACTGCCAGTACTAGAATTCTCGTCCTTGACTCCAGTACCACTACTGCCAGTACTAGAAGTGTCGTCCCTGCCTCTAGTACCACTACTGCCAGTACTAGAAGTGTCGTCCTTTCTTCCAGTACCACTACTGCCAGTACTAGAAGTGTCGTCCCTGCCTCCAGCTCCACTACTTTCAGTACTAGAAGTGTCGTCCCTGCCTCCAGCTCCACTACTTCCAGTACTAGAAGTGTCGTCCCTGCCTCCAGCTCCACTACTTCCAGTACTAGAAGTGTCGTCCCTGCCTCCAGCTCCACTACTTCCAGCACTAGAAGTGTCGTCCCTGCCTCCAGCACCACTACTTCCAGTACTAGAAGTGTCGTCCCTGCCTCCAGCTCCACTACTTCCTGTACTAGAAGTGTCGTCCCTGCCTCCAGCACCACTATTCCAGTACTAGAAGTGTCGTCCCTGCCTCCAGCACTACTACTTCCAGTACTAGAAGTGTCGTCCCTACCTCCAGCTCCACTACTTCCAGTACTAGAAGTGTCGTCCCTGCCTCCAGCACCACTACTTCCAGTACTAGAAGTGTCGTCCCTGCCTCCAGCACTACTACTTCCAGTACTAGAAGTGTCGTCCCTACCTCCAGCTCCACTACTTCCAGTGCTAGAAGTGTCGTCCCTACCTCCAGCTCCACTACTTCCAGTACTAGAAGTGTCGTCCCTCCTCCAGCACCACTATTCCAGTACTAGATGCGTCTGCCTCAGTCACGTCTAGAAGTGTCGTCCCTGCCTCCAGCTCCACTACTTCCAGTACTAGAAGTGTCGTCCCTGCCTCCAGCTCCACTACTTCCAGTACTAGAAGAAAGATCTATAACACTAGCGATAACAACGCAGCAGTCTATGTTAGTACATATGAAAAAAAAAACACAAGACCAAACATAACGTTCAAAAAAATATATCTGCATACCGCATTGACATTAATATATAATAATAAAAATAATAATAATAATAATAATAATAATAATAATAATAATAATAATAATAATAATAATAATAATAATAATAATAATAATAATAATTCATGTGTCAACATAGAAACAATAATGAGAATCCAATGAAGTGGGTCGAGGCTAAATTAGTGATGAAGGACATCGTTGACCTGGAATCATTTGCCATAAATCGTTAGGATTCAGTTGCACAGTGCTGTCAGGTGACCTTGTACAGTGCTCTCAGATGACCTTGTAAAGTGTTTTCAGATGACATGCTCACTGCTGTCAGATGACCTTGTCAGGTGACTTGGTACAATGACATCAGGTGACCTGGTAGACTGCTATCAAGTGACCTAATACACTTCTGTCAGGTGACCTAGTACAATGCTGTCAGTAACCTGGTACAATGCTGTCAGGTAACCTGGTACACTGCTGTCAGGTGACCTGGTACAGTGCTGTCAGATAACCTGGTACAGTGATGTCAGGTAACCTGGTACAGTCTGTCAGATGACCTGGTACAGTGCTGTCAGGTGACCTGGTACAGTGCTGTCAGGTGACCTGGTACACTGCTGTCAGGTGACCTGGTACACTGCTGTCAGGTGACCTGGTACAGTGCTGTCAGATAACCTGGTACAGTGCTGTCAGGTAACCTGGTACAGTGCTGTCAGGTAACCTGGTACAGTGCTGTCAGGTGACCTGGTACACTGCTGTCGGGTGACCTGGTAATCACATGACTAGTCAGGTGACCTGGTACAGCTGTCAGCTACTGCAGTACCTGGTACAGTCTGTCAGGTACCTGGTACACTGCTGTCAGTGACCTGGACACTCATGATGTACAGTGCTGTCAGGTGCCTGGTACACTGCTGTCAGTACGGGTACGCTGTCAGTGACCTGGTACATGCTGTCAGGTGACCTGTCAGTGACAGTACTGCCTGTCAGGTGACCTGGTACTAGTACATGCTGTCAGGTGACCTGGTACAGCTGCTCTCATGCAGGTACCTGGTACATGCTCGGACTCTCTGTCAGGTGACCTGGTCATGCAGTGCCTGTACATGCTGTCAGGTGACCTGGTACATGCTGTCAGGTGACCTGGTACAGCTGTCGACTGATACGTGTTGTCAGGTGACCTGGTACAGTGCTGTCAGGTGACCTGGTACTGCGTCAGTGACCTGTCAGCGTCAGTACCTGGTACAGTGCTGTCAGGTGACCTGGTACAGTGCTGTCAGGTAACCTGGTACAGCTGCGTCCAGGTGACCTGGTACAGTGCTGTCAGGTGACCTGGTACAGTGCTGTCAGGTGACCTGGTACAGTGCTGTCAGGTGACCTGGTACAGTGCTGTCAGGTGACCTGGTACACTGCTGTCAGGTGACCTGGTACAGTGCTGTCAGGTGACCTGGTACAGTGCTGTCAGGTGACCTGGTACAGTGCTGTCAGGTGACCTGGTACAGTGCTGTCAGGTTACCTGTTACACTGTTGTCAGATGACCTGGTACACTGCTGTCAGGTGACCTGGTACAGTGCTGTCAGGTGACCTGGTACAGTGCTGTCAGGTAACCTGGTACATTGATGTCAGGTAATCTGGTACACTGCTGTCATGTAACCTGGTACACTGCTGTCAGGTGACCTGATACAATGTTGTCAGGTGACCTGGTACACTTCTGTCGGGTGACCTGGTACACTGCTGTCAGGTGACCTGGTACACTGTTGTCAGGTGACCTGTACACTGTTGTCAGATGACCTGGTACACTACTGTCAGGTGATCTGGTACAGTGCTGTCAGGTGAAATGGTATTATGCTGTTAGGTAACCTGGTACACTGTCTGTCAGGTGACCTGGTATTATGCTGTTAGGTAACCTGGTACACTGCTGTCAGGTGACCTGGTATTATGCTGTTAGGTAACCTGGTACACTGCTGTCAGGTGACCTGGTATTATGCTGTTAGGTAACCTGGTACACTTCTGTCAGGTGACCTGGCACACTCCTGTCAAGTAACCTGGTACACTACTGTCAAGTAACCTGATACACTACTGTCAGGTGACCTTGTACAGTGGTGTCAGGTGACCTGGTACAGTGCTGTCAGGTGATCTGGTAGAGTGCTGTCTGGTGACCTGGTACATTACTGTCAGGTAACCTGGAACACTGCTGACAGATGACCTCGTATAATACACTGCACTGTATTAAAGAAGCTCCAGGAACGTCCCCATGTGTTGCTCATGCGTCTCTCTATGCTTCTTAAAATATGCCACGAGGACAGTGCCAGGCACTCAGCACAACACATGTCTCATGTTTTCTGACGAATCTTACCTAACCTTAACTAACCTTACATAACCTAAAATAACCTTACCTAACGTAACCTAACCTAACGTAACCTAACCTAACTTAACCTTACCTAACCTAACCTAATCTAACCTCACCTAACCTAACCTCACCTAACCTAAACTCTCCTAACCTAACCTCGCCTAACCTAATCTAACCTAACCTACCCTCACCTCACATAACCTAAGCTAATCTAACCTAACCTAACCTCTCCTAACCTAAGCTAATCTAACCTAACCTCACCTAACCTAACCTCTCCTAACCTAACCTAACCAAACCTAATCTAACCTAACCTAACCTCTCCTAACCTAACCTAATCTAACCTAATCTAATCAAACCTAACCTAATCTAACCTAACCTCACCTAACCTAACCTAATCTAACCTAACCTAACGTAAGTTCACCTAATCTCATAGAAAGCAGTAATCATGTAGAAATTGAACTGCACCAGTAAATTGAAATGTCATCAGGTTTGATCCAAGGAAGATGATGGTAGCTCAAATTCCTTGGATGAATATTGGCACACAGGCATGGACTTCCACGAGTAAATTTCTACAAAGGTTTCAATGGGAATTACGACCATACTGACTTGTAATCTTTTGTATATTTCTTGAGTGCTTTTATATTCAACACAAACACTAGACAATGTTAGGTCAGTCAGTCATGTTACCTTGAGTGTGACCACGTATACAGTTACCTTGAGTGTGACCACATATACAGTTACCTTGAGGTGCCCGTTGTTTGACCACTATAAGTTACGAGTGTGACCACGTATAGTTACTTGAGTGTAACCACGTATACAGTTCGAGTGTACCACATACTGTTACCTGAGTGTGACCACGTATACAGTTACCTTGAGTGTGACCACGTATACAGTTACCTTGAGTGTGACCACGTATACAGTTACCTTGAGTGTGACCACATATACAGTTACCTTGAGTGTGACCACGTATACAGTTACCTTGAGTGTGACCACGTATACAGTTACCTTGAGTGTGACCACGTATACAGTTACCTTGAGTGTGACAACGTATACAGTTACCTTGAGTGCGACCACGTATACTGTTACCTTGAGTGTGACCACATATACAGTTACCTTGAGTGTGACCACGTATACAGTTACCTTGAGTGTGACCCGTATACGTACTGAGGACTATGTATACAGTACCTTGAGTGTGACCACGTATACAGTTACCTTGAGTGTGACCCGTATACAGTTACCTTGAGTGTGACCACATATACAGTTACCTTGAGTGTGACCACGTATACATTTACCTTGAGTGTGACCACGTATACTGTTACCTTGAGTGTGACTACGTATATAGTTACCTTGAGTGTGACTACGTATACAGTTACCTTGAGTGTGACCACGTATACTGTTACCTTGAGTGTGACTACGTATACAGTTACCTTGAGTGTGACCACGTATACAGTTACCTTGAGTGTGACCACGTATACAGTTACCTTGAGTGTGACCACATATACAGTTACCTTGAGTGTGACCACGTATACAGTTACCTTGAGTGTGACCACGTATACTGTTATCTTGAGTGTGACCACGTATACAGTTACCTTGAGTGTGACCACGTATACAGTTACCTTGAGTGTGACCATGAGTAGTGGGTAAAGTCCCTCAGCGACTCAAAATCGCGGCGGTCAACCCCCCTGAGCTCCTTATCCCTGAGCTGTCTCCTTCCGCGCGCTCGTGCCCCCGCCCCACCGCGCCCGCCCGCCCGCGCCCTGCGCCCCGTGCGCCCGCGCCCAACCCGCGCCACGCTCGCGCCCCGAGCTACCTTCTGCAGCGCCTTCTGCGGATCACCCCAGTGCCCCGAGCTGCCTTCTGCAGCACCTTCTGTGGATCGCCCCCGCCCCACCGCGCCTGGCCCCACGCCCTTCTGCAGCGCCTTCTGCTGCAGATCGCCCCCGCTTCTCGATTTTTTTTCCGAATTTTTTTTTTTCGAATTTTCATTTTACCCCTCCATCTCCTTGGATCAAGTTTTGAGATCTTCCCTATGGGGGCAATATTATTTCCTCTCTTTAAGTAAATTGAACTAAGACTTGAGTTTTACCTGGGGGTAATATAATTTCCTCTCTTTTAAATTGAACTAAAAAATGCCCCTCGATAACCTTCTATGAGGTATGGTAAAAAATTTATCGTTTTTCAATAATTAATCAAGATTGAGATCTCCCCTATAATCTCCCCCTACGGTACTTTCTCTCTTTAAGTTAAAATGAGCTAAAAGGACAGGTTGAAACAGGTATCTTTCCCTTATTACATTGAATGAATTAAAAGTGCGTGACGTCATCACCGGGGTCACCAACAAGTTCAATCAAGCGAGCCCAGATGTGGTGTGACGTCACTGACATAGGATAACACTAATACACATTAATTTCTTCTTCATTTATTATACATTTCAATACAAAAATTCCCCGTTTTCAGGTAACAGGCTAAATAGATACAATTTTCTCGTTTTCATCAAAAAAATTATAATAACCAACAACGTTTCTATAAGTTTCCACTATGTTCAAATGTCCTTAGACGACTGGCGAGGTACGTTTTGTTATCTCTGAGAAGATCACAGACCACCCCAGCGCCTGAGGCCATGACCTCACTTGCTCTCTCTCTCTCTACCTCACACACACACACACATACACACACACACACACACACACACACACACACACCACCCCTTACCCCATCTCCCACCCACAATTTTTTCCCCGTTTTACTAATTCATCAAAAAGCCACATCCATCTCCACAGAACATACACACATTTTATACTCAATATAACCAAGAAATGCATTGGAAAACCTCCAAAACACTTATACGTCATTTGAATACCCCCAAAACATCATTGATTACTGTGAAAACGACATTGAATACTGTCAAATAACATTTAAAACACCTCTAACTCATTCACCAAATTACATCTCATTACCAAACTACACTCACCCAAAAATCACTCATCTCAAAACACTAAGATCATTTAGAACAAGATCATTTAACCTATGAATACTTTCACTAAGATCACATTTTTACACATTCCCCCAAAACACCACTGAACACCACCCCATACTCAAGTCTACTGCTTACTGACGCCGACCAGAACACCTGCATCTCCAGACGGCAGCAAGCAAGGAGGTGTGAGGTCACTCTCTGACCTCACTACCACCAACATACCTCATCTCACTCATAACCCACAACACACATTTTCTCAATAACTGTTTAGAAATATTCTGACAACAACAACCCTTTTCAACTCACTCCATAACACCCCCCAGATTACTTTGAACACCACTAAAACACTCTAATACATCATTTGATCACCTTCAAACACTCTCAAACATAATTTGAACACCTTCAAAAACACCATTGAATACACCCAAAACACCATCAAACTTTCCCTCAAAACACTATAACCAACTTTTTAAGATGACAAAACCATTATCTAAGTACCCTAATCTCAAAAATCCATTATGATCACTAAAACATCACTCATACCCCACAACATGATAACCATAAAATCTAACACATAATAAAAAAAACTAAGAGACGAACACAAAAATAAGATAGACACCACCAACTAATATGTGACATAATCACAAAAATTTAAGACATGTAACATATTAAAAATCTATGACATAATAAAATATTCTATGATATATAAACAAAATAAGACATAAGCACAAAAAATACCATAACATGATCACTATAACATGCACCCAAACTTATACACGTCATGATCACAACAAATTTAAGGCATGAGTCATACATAGTACACTATCCACCAAAAATAGAAAACTAACACTTGATCACATAAAAAATCGACTTACAATCACTTAAGTCATATGAAAACATAAACATAAGACATATGAAGACAAAATTTTACACAAATTTCATGAGTATTACACCAAGATCACTAAGTCATATACACTTATACCATGAGAACCACAATCTATAAACACTAACCACTCAGCATCATAACCAGTAAATCTGTTCACGAGCACTTTAAACATACGATAACTAAAAAATATTAACACAACTTTGCTCACCAAAGTTATAACCTCCATAACACAAATCTGATTTACACTTTTCTCAAACTGAATATTCGTACCTCATTTTTTAGTTTATCATCTATGCACATATCACATTTAATCACCCACATCTTCCCTAATCCATCCTTCCTATACTCATAAATTTGTTGTGATCATTACGTGTATAAGTTTGGGTGCATGTTATAGTGATCATGTTATGGTATTTTTTGTGCTTATGTCTTATTTTGTTTATATATCATAGAATATTTTATTATGTCATAGATTTTTAATATGTTACATGTCTTAAATTTTTGTGATTATGTCACATATTAGTTGGTGGTGTCTATCTTATTTTTGTGTTCGTCTCTTAGATTTTTTTATTATGTCTTAGATTTTATGGTTATCATGTCTTATGTCTTAAATATGTTGTGATTATAGTGTTTTTGTGACTATGTCTTATTTTGTGTATATATCTTAGTTGGTGGTGTCTGTGTCTTAGATTTTTGACATGTCTGATGGTTTAAATTTGTTTGTGGGTTCATGTTATGTCTTAGTTGGTGGATCTTAGAATATTTGTGCTTATGTCTTATTTTGTGTATATGTCTCATGTCTTAAGTTTTGTTGTGATTAGGTCATGTATAAGTTGGTTGTGTGTTCATGTCATGTCATAGTTGGAAGTGTATGTCTTAGTTTTGGTGTTTCTTAGATTTTTTTTGGGTACATGATATGTTATAGATGATGGTGATCGTGCCCTGGTATTTTTTTTTTGTGAATATGTTTTAGAATTTTGGGTATGTTTCACGCCTTAGATGTAGGTGTATGTCTTAGATTTGGTGTTCATGTTATGGTTTAGTTGGAGGTGTGTGTGTGTGTGTGTGTGTTAGTTTTGGTAATGTCTCATGTC
>WNWK01028991.1:0-24833 GCA_009830355.1 Cherax destructor | reverse complement strand
TAAAATACTTACATTTTCACACTTTTAAATAGAATTTCTACTGCAATTGAAATTTATGGAAAAGTAAGCAAAATTTTATGATTTTCTTTTAGGAAGCTTACTCATAGTATATTTTATCTAAAAAATAGTTTTCAGAAAATCCTGAAAATGCCTTGAATCGTCAAAAATGCAATAAAATAAGTTTTATAGCATTTTGAATATTTATAATTATTTACATATTTTTAAAAATCCCATTAAAAATCTATAAAAATCAATATTTTTATAGAATATTTCATATTATTTTCGAAAAATACATGAAACATTAAAAAGCTCAGAAAAATGTGCTAAAATCGTATTTTATTGCATATTTCGACGTTTTAGAGCGGTTTGATGCTTTTCTGGCAAAACTCAATTTTTAGCTAAAATACTTAGATTTTCACACTTTTAAATAGAATTTCTACTGCAATTGAAATTTATGGGAAAAGTAAGCAAAATTTTATGATTTTCTTTTAGGAAGCTTACTCATAGGTATATTTTATCTAAAAAAATAGTTTTTCAGAAAATCCGTGAAAATGCCTTGAATCGTAAAAAAATGCAATAAAATAAGTTTTATAGCATTTTTTAATATTTATTAATTATTTACATATTTTTAAAAAATCCCATTAAAAATCTAAAAAAATCAATATTTTTATAGAATATTTCATATTATTTTCGAAAAATACATGAAACATTAAAAAGCTCAGAAAAATGTGCTAAAATCGTATTTTATTGCATATTTCGACGTTTTAGAGCGGTTTGAGTGCTTTTCTGGCAAAACTCATTTTTCAGCTAAAATACTTAGATTTTCACACTTTTAAATAGAATTTCTACTGCAATTGAAATTTATGGAAAAGTAAGCAAAATTTTATGATTTTCTTTTAGGAAGCTTACTCATAGGTATATTTTATCTAAAAAAATAGTTTTCAGAAAATCCTGAAAATGCCTTGAATCGTCAAAAATGCAATAAAATAAGTTTTATAGCATTTTGAATATTTATAAATTATTTACATATTTTTAAAAAATCCCATTAAAAATCTATAAAAATCAATATTTTTATAGAATATTTCATATTATTTTCGAAAAATACATGAAAACTTAAAAAAGCTCAGAAAAATGTGCTAAAATCGTATTTTTTTGCATATTTCGACGTTTAGAGCGTTTGATGCTTTTCTGGCAAAACTCATTTTAGCTAAAATACTTACATTTTCACACTTTTAAATAGAATTTCTACTGCAATTGAAATTTATGGGAAAAGTAAGCAAAATTTTATGATTTTCTTTTAGGAAGCTTACTCATAGGTATATTTTATCTAAAAAATAGTTTTCAGAAAATCTGAAAATGCCTTGAATCGTCAAAAAATGCAATAAAATAAGTTTTATAGCATTTTTGAATATTTATAATTATTTACATATTTTAAAAAATCCCATTAAAAATCTATAAAAATCAATATTTTTATAGAATATTTCATATTATTTTCGAAAAATACATGAAACATTAAAAGCTCAGAAAAATGTGCTAAAATCGATTTTATTGCATATTTCGACGTTTTAGAGCGGTTTGAGTGCTTTTCTGGCAAAACTCATTTTAGCTAAAATACTTAGATTTTCACACTTTTAAATAAATTTCTACTGCAATTGAAATTTATGGGAAAAGTAAGCAAAATTTTATGATTTTCTTTTAGGAAGCTTACTCATAGGTATATTTTATCTAAAAAATAGTTTTTCAGAAAATCCGTGAAAATGCCTTGAATCGTCAAAAATGCAATAAAATAAGTTTTATAGCATTTTTGAATATTTATAAATTATTTACATATTTTTAAAAATCCCATTAAAATCTATAAAAATCAATATTTTTATAGAATATTTCATATTATTTTCGAAAAATACATGAAACATTAAAAGCTCAGAAAAATGTGCTAAAATCGTTTTATTGCATATTTCGACGTTTTAGAGCGGTTTGAGTGCTTTTCTGGCAAAACTCATTTTCAGCTAAAATACTTGATTTTCACACTTTTAAATAGAATTTCTACTGCAATTGAAATTTATGGGAAAAGTAAGCAAAATTTTATGATTTTCTTTTAGGAAGCTTACTCATAGGTATATTTTATCTAAAAAATAGTTTTCAGAAAATCCGTGAAAATGCCTTGAATCGTCAAAAAATGCAATAAAATAAGTTTTATAGACATTTTTGAATATTTATTAATTATTTACATATTTTTAAAAATCCCATTAAAAATCTATAAAAATCAATATTTTTATAGAATATTTCATATATTTTCGAAAATACATGAAACATTAAAAGCTCAGAAAAATGTGCTAAATCGCATTTTATGGCATATTTCGACGTTTTAGAGCGGTTTGAGTGCTTTTCTGCAAAACTCATTTTTAGCTAAAATACTTAGATTTTCACACTTTTAAATAAATTTCTACTGCAATTGAAATTTATGGGAAAAGTAAGCAAAATTTTATGATTTTCTTTTAGGAAGCTTACTCATAGGTATATTTTATCTAAAAAAATAGTTTTCAGAAAATCCTTTGAAAATGCCTTGAATCGTCAAAAAATGCAATAAAATAACGTTTTATAGCATTTTTGAATATTATAATTATTTACATATTTTTAAAAATCCATTAAAAATCTATAAAAATCAATATTTTTATAAATATTTCATATTATTTTCGAAAAATACATGAAACATTAAAAGCTCAGAAAAATGTGCTAAAATCGTTTTTATTGCATATTTCGACGTTTTAGAGCGGTTTGAGTGCTTTTCTGGCAAACTCATTTTAGCTAAAATCTTAATTTTCACTTTTAAATAGAATTTCTATGCAATTGAAATTTATGGAAAAGTAAGCAAAATTTTATGATTTTCTTTTAGGAAGCTTACTCATAGGTATATTTTATCTAAAAATATTTTCAGAAAATCCGTGAAAATGCCTTGAATCGTCAAAAAATGCAATAAAATAAGTTTATAAGCATTTTTAATATTTATTAATTATTTACATATTTTTAAAAAATCCCATTAAAAATCATAAAAATCAATATTTTATAGAATATTTCATATTATTTTCGAAAAATACATGAAACATTAAAAAGCTCAGAAAAATGTGCTAAAATCGCATTTTATGCATATTTCGACGTTTTGAGCGTTTGATGCTTTTCTGACAAAACTCATTTTAGCTAAAATACTTAGATTTTCACATTTTAAATAGAATTTCTACTGCAATTGAAATTTATGGGAAAAGTAAGCAAAATTTTATGATTTTCTTTTAGGAAGCTTACTCATAGTTATATTTTATCTAAAAAATAGTTTTCAGAAAATCCGTGAAAATGCCTTGAATCGTCAAAAAATGCAATAAAATATCTTATAGCATTTTTATTTATATTTTACATATTTTTAAAAATCATTAAATCTATAAAATCTATTTTAGAATATTTCATATTATTTTAATACAAAACATTAAAAGCTCAAAATGTGCTAAAATCGTATTTATTGCATATTTCGACGTTTTAGAGCGTTTGAGTGCTTTTCTGCAAAACTCATTTTAGTTAAAATACTTAGATTTTCAACTTTTAAATAGAATTTCTACTGCAATTGAAATTTATGGGAAAAGTAAGCAAAATTTTATGATTTTCTTTTAGGAAGCTTACTCATAGTATATTTTATCTAAAAAATAGTTTTCAGAAAATCTTTAAAATGCCTTAATCGTCAAAAATGCAATAAAATAAGTTTTATAGCATTTTGAATATTTATAAATTATTTACATATTTTAAAAAATCCCATTAAAAATCTATAAAAATCAATATTTTATAGAATATTTCATATTATTTTCGAAAAATACATGAAACATTAAAAGCTCAGAAAATGTGCTAAAATCGTATTTATGGCATATTTGACGTTTTAGAGCAGTTTGATGCTTTCTGACAAAACTCATTTTAGCTAAAATACTTAGATTTTCACACTTTTAAATAGAATTTCTAGCAATTGAAATTTATGGAAAAGTAAGCAAAATTTTATGATTTTCTTTTAGGAAGCTTACTCATGGTATATTTTATCTAAAAAATAGTTTTCAGAAAATCCGTGAAAATGCCTTGAATCGTCAAAAAATGCAATAAAATAAGTTTTAAAACATTTTTTAATATTTATAAATTATTTACATATTTTTTAAAAAATCCCATTAAAAATCTATAAAAATCAATATTTTATAGAATATTTCATATTATTTTCGAAAATACATGAAACATTAAAAGCTCAGAAAAATGTGCTAAAATCGTTTTATTGCATATTTCGACGTTTTAGAGCGTTTGAGTGCTTTTCTGGCAAAACTCATTTTAGCTAAAATACTTAGATTTTCACACTTTTAAATAGAATTTCTACTGCAATTGAAATTTATGGAAAAGTAAGCAAAATTTTATGATTTTCTTTTAGGAAGCTTACTCATAGGTATATTTTATCTAAAAAATAGTTTTCAGAAAATCCTGAAAATGCCTTGAATCGTCAAAAATGAATAAATAATCAGTTTTATAGCATTTTTGAATATTTATTAATTATTTACATATTTTTAAAAATCCCATTAAAAATCTATAAAAATCAATTTTATAGAATATTTCATATTATTTTCGAAAAATACATGAAACATTAAAAGCTCAGAAAAATGTGCTAAAATCGATTTTATTGCATATTTCGACGTTTAGAGCGGTTTGAGTGCTTTTCTGGCAAAACTCATTTTCAGCTAAAATCTTAGATTTTCACACTTTTAAATAGAATTTCTACTGCAATTGAAATTTATGGGAAAAGTAAGCAAAATTTTATGATTTTCTTTTAGGAAGCTTACTCACAGGTATATTTTTTCTAAAAAATAGTTTTCGAAAATCCTTGAAAATGCCTTAAATCGTCAAAAAATGCAATAAAATCAGTTTTATAGCATTTTTGAATATTTATTAATTATATACATATTTTTAAAAAATCCATTAAAAATCTATAAAAATCAATATTTTTATAGAATATTTCATATTATTTTCGAAAAATACATGAAACATTAAAAAGCTCAGAAAAATGTGCTAAAATCGTATTTTATTGCATATTTCGACGTTTTAGAGCGGTTTGAGTGCTTTTCTGGCAAAACTCTTTTTAGCTTTTTAGCTAAAATACTTACATTTTCACACTTTTAAATTGAATTTCTACTGAAATTGAAATTTATGGGAAAAGTAAGCAAAATTTTATGATTTTCTTTTAGGAAGCTTACTCATAGGTATATTTTATCTAAAAAAATAGTTTTTCAGAAAATCCGTGAAAATGCCTTGAATCGTCAAAAATGCAATAAAATAACGTTTTATAGCATTTTGAATATTATAAATTATTTATATTTTTAAAAATCCCATTAAAAATCTATAAAAATCAATATTTTTATAGAATATTTCATATTATTTTCGAAAAATACATGAAACATTAAAAAGCTCAGAAAAATGTGCTAAAATCGCATTTTATTGCATATTTCGACGTTTTAGACGGTTTGATGCTTTTCTGCAAAACTCATTTTTAGCTAAAATACTTAATTTTCACACTTTTAAATAGAATTTCTACTGCAATTGAAATTTATGGGAAAAGTAAGCAAAATTTTATGATTTTCTTTTAGGAAGCTTACTCATAGGTATATTTTATCTAAAAATAGTTTTCAGAAAATCCTGAAAATGCCTTGAATCGTCAAAAATGCAATAAAATAAGTTTTATAGCATTTTTGAATATTATTAAATTATTTACATATTTTAAAAAATCCATTAAAAATCTATAAAAATCAATATTTTTATAGAATATTTCATATTATTTTCGAAAAATACATGAAACATTAAAAAGCTCAGAAAAATGTGCTAAAATCGTATTTTATTGCATATTTCGACGTTTTAGAGCGGTTTGATGCTTTTCTGCAAAACTCATTTTTACTAAATACTTAGATTTTCACACTTTTAAATAGAATTTCTACTGCAATTGAAATTTATGGGAAAAGTAAGCAAAATTTTATGATTTTCTTTTAGGAAGCTTACTCATAGGTATATTTTATCTAAAAAATAGTTTTTCAGAAAATCCGTGAAAATGCCTTGAATCGTCAAAAAATGCAATAAAATAACGTTTTATAGCATTTTGAATATATATAAATTATTTACATATTTTTAAAAAATCCCATTAAAAATCTATAAAAATCAATATTTTATAGAATATTTCATATATTTTCGAAAATACATGAAACATTAAAAGCTCAGAAAAATGTGCTAAATCGTATTTTTGCATATTTCGACGTTTTAGAGCGGTTTGATGCTTTTCTGACAAAACTCATTTTTTAGCTAAAATACTTACATTTTCACACTTTTAAATAGAATTTCTACTGCAATTGAAATTTATGGGAAAAGTAAGCAAAATTTTATGATTTTCTTTTAGGAAGCTTACTCATAGGTATATTTTATCTAAAAAATATTTTCAGAAAATCCTGAAAATGCCTTGAATCTCAAAAATGCAATAAAATAACGTTTTATAGCATTTTGAATATTATAATTATTTACATATTTTAAAAATCCATTAAAAATCTATAAAATCAATATTTTAAGAATATTTCATATTATTTTCGAAAAATACATGAAACATTAAAAAGCTCAGAAAAATGTGCTAAAATCGTTTTTATTGCATATTTCGACGTTTTAGAGCGGTTTGAGTGCTTTTCTGCAAAACTCATTTTAGCTAAAATACTTAGATTTTCACACTTTTAAATGAATTTCTACTGCAATTGAAATTTATGGGAAAAGTAAGCAAAATTTTATGATTTTCTTTTAGGAAGCTTACTCATAGGTATATTTATCTAAAAAATAGTTTTTCAGAAAATCCGTGAAAATGCCTTGAATCGTCAAAAATGCAATAAAATAAGTTTTATAGATTTTGAATATTTATAAATTATTTACATATTTTTAAAAATCCATTAAAAATCTATAAAAATCAATATTTTTATAGAATATTTCATATTATTTCGAAAAATACATGAAACATTAAAAGCTCAGAAAAATGTGCTAAAATCGTTTTATTGCATATTTGACGTTTTAGACGGTTTGAGTGCTTTCTGCAAAACTCATTTTTCAGCTAAAATACTTAGATTTTCACACTTTTAAATAGAATTTCTACTGCAATTGAAATTTATGGGAAAAGTAAGCAAAATTTTATGATTTTCTTTTAGGAAGCTTACTCATAGGTATATTTTATCTAAAAATAGTTTTCAGAAAATCCTGAAAATGCCTTGAATCGTCAAAAATGCAATAAAATAAGTTTTATAGCATTTTTGAATATTTATATAATTATTTACATATTTTTAAAAATCCCATTAAAAATCTATAAAAATCAATATTTTTATAGAATATTTCATATTATTTTCAAAATACATGAAACATTAAAAAGCTCAGAAAAATGTGCTAAAATCGTTTTTATTGCATATTTCGACGTTTTAGAGCGGTTTGATGCTTTTCTGCAAAACTCATTTTAGCTAAAATACTTAGATTTTCACACTTTTAAATAATTTACTGCAATTGAAATTTATGGGAAAAGTAAGCAAAATTTTATGATTTTCTTTTAGGAAGCTTACTCATAGGTATATTTTATCTAAAAAAATAGTTTTTCAGAAAATCCTGAAAATGCCTTGAATCGTCAAAAATGCAATAAAATAAGTTTTATAGCATTTTTGAATATTTATAAATTATTTACATATTTTTAAAAATCCCATTAAAAATCTATAAAAATCAATATTTTTATAGAATATTTCATATTATTTTCGAAAAATACATGAAACATTAAAAAGCTCAGAAAAATGTGCTAAAATCTTTTGATATTTCGACGTTTTAGAGCGGTTTGATGCTTTTCTGCAAAACTCATTTTTAGCTAAAATACTTAGCATTTTCACACTTTTAAATAGAATTTCTACTGCAATTGAAATTTATGGGAAAAGTAAGCAAAATTTTATGATTTTCTTTTAGGAAGCTTACTCATAGGTATATTTTATCTAAAAATAGTTTTCAGAAAATCCGTGAAAATGCCTTGAATCGTCAAAATGCAATAAAATAAGTTTTATAGCATTTTTGAATATTTATAATTATTTACATATTTTTAAAAAATCCCATTAAAAATCTATAAAAATCAATATTTTTAGAATATTTCATATTATTTTCGAAAATACATGAAACATTAAAAAGCTCAGAAAAATGTGCTAAAATCGTTTTTATTGCATATTTCGACGTTTTAGAGCGGGTTTGAGTGCTTTTCTGGCAAAACTCATTTTTCAGCTAAAATACTTAGATTTTCACACTTTAAATAGAATTTCTACTGCAATTGAAATTTATAGGAAAAAGTAAGCAAAATTTTATGATTTTCTTTTAGGAAGCTTACTCATAGATATATTTTATCTAAAAATAGTTTTCAGAAAATCCGTGAAAATGCCTTGAATCGTCAAAAATGCAATAAAATAAGTTTTATAGCATTTTTAATATTTATAATTATTTACATATTTTTAAAAATCCCATTAAAAATCTATAAAAATCAATATTTTAGAGAATATTTCATATTATTTTCGAAAAATACATGAAACATTAAAAACTCAGAAAAATGTGCTAAAATCGTGTTTTATTGCATATTTCGACGTTTTAGAGCGGTTTGAGTGCTTTTCTGAGCAAAACTCATTTTTAGCTAAAATACTTAGATTTTCACACTTTTAAATAAATTTCTACTGCAATTGAAATTTATGGGAAAAGTAACAAAATTTTATGATTTTCTTTTAGGAAGCTTACTCATAGGTATATTTTATCTAAAAAAATAGTTTTCAGAAAATCCTGAAAATGCCTAATCGTCAAAAATGCAATAAAATAAGTTTTATAGCATTTTTGAATATTTATAAATTATTTATATTTTTAAAAATCCATTAAAAATCTATAAAAATCAATATTTTTATAGAATATTTCATATATTTTCGAAAAATACATGAAACATTAAAAAGCTCAGAAAAATGTGCTAAAATCGATTTTATGCATATTTCGACGTTTTAGAGCGGTTTGATGCTTTTCTGACAAAACTCATTTTTAGCTAAAATACTTACATTTTCACACTTTTAAATAGAATTCTACTGCAATTGAAATTTATGGAAAAGTAAGCAAAATTTTATGATTTTCTTTTAGGAAGCTTACTCATAGGTATATTTTATCTAAAAAAATAGTTTTCAGAAAATCCTTGAAAATCCTTGAATCGTCAAAAATGCAATAAAATAAGTTTTATAGCATTTTTGAATATTATAAATTATTTACATATTTTTAAAAATCCATTAAAATCTATAAAAATCAATATTTTTATAGAATATTTCATATTATTTTCGAAAAATACATGAAACATTAAAAAGCTCAGAAAAATGTGCTAAAATCTGTTTTATTGCATATTTCGACGTTTTAGAGCGTTTGAGTGCTTTTCTGGCAAAACTCATTTTTCAGCTAAAATACTTGATTTTCACACTTTTAAATAGAATTTCTGCAATTGAAATTTATGGGAAAAGTAAGCAAAATTTTATGATTTTCTTTTAGGAAGCTTACTCATAGGTATATTTTATCTAAAAAATAGTTTTTCAGAAAATCCGTGAAAATGCCTTGAATCGTCAAAAAATGCAATAAAATAAGTTTTATAGCATTTTTAATATTTATAAATTATTTACATATTTTAAAAAATCCCATTAAAAATCTATAAAAATCAATATTTTATAGAATATTTCATATTATTTTCGAAAAATACATGAAACATTAAAAGCTCAGAAAAATGTGCTAAAATCGATTTTATTGCATATTTCGACGTTTTAGAGCGGTTTGAGTGCTTTTCTGACAAAACTCATTTTTAGCTAAAATACTTAGATTTTCACACTTTTAAATAGAATTTCTACTGCAATTGAAATTTATGGAAAGTAAGCAAAATTTTATGATTTTCTTTTAGGAAGCTTACTCATAGGTATATTTTATCTAAAAATAGTTTTTCAGAAAATCCTGTGAAAATGCCTTGAATCGTCAAAAATGCAATAAAATAAGTTTTATAGCATTTTGAATATTTATAAATTATTTACATATTTTTAAAAATCCCATTAAAAATCTATAAAAATCAATATTTTTATAGAATATTTCATATTATTTTCGAAAATACATGAAACATTAAAAAGCTCAGAAAAATGTGCTAAAATCGATTTTATGGCATATTCGACGTTTTAGAGCGTTTGATGCTTTTCTGCAAAACTCATTTTTAGCTAAAATACTTAATTTTCACACTTTTAAATAGAATTTCTACTGCAATTGAAATTTATGGGAAAAGTAAGCAAAATTTTATGATTTTCTTTTAGGAAGCTTACTCATAGGTATATTTTATCTAAAAAATAGTTTTTCAGAAAATCCTGAAAATGCCTTAATCGTCAAAAATGCAATAAAATAAGTTTTATAGCATTTTTGAATATTTATAAATTATTTACATATTTTTAAAAATCCATTAAAAATCTATAAAAATCAATATTTTTATAGAATATTTCATATTATTTTCGAAAAATACATGAAACATTAAAAGCTCAGAAAAATGTGCTAAAATCGTTTTATTGCATATTTCGACGTTTTAGAGCGGTTTGAGTGCTTTTCTGCAAAACTCATTTTTCAGCTAAAATACTTAGATTTTCACACTTTTAAATAGAATTTCTACTGCAATTGAAATTTATGGGAAAAGTAAGCAAAATTTTATGATTTTCTTTTAGGAAGCTTACTCATAGGTATATTTTATCTAAAAATAGTTTTTCAGAAAATCCTTGAAAATGCCTTGAATCGTCAAAAAATGCAATAAAATAAGTTTTATAGCATTTTTGAATATTATTAATTATTTACATATTTTTAAAAATCCATTAAAAATCTATAAAAATCAATATTTTTATAGAATATTTCATATTATTTCGAAAATACATGAAACATTAAAAAGCTCAGAAAAATGTGCTAAAATCGATTTTATGGCATATTTCGACGTTTTAGAGCGGTTTGATGCTTTTCTGCAAAACTCATTTTTAGCTAAAATACTTAATTTTCACACTTTTAAATAGAATTTCTACTGCAATTGAAATTTATGGAAAAGTAAGAAATTTTATGATTTTCTTTTAGGAAGCTTACTCATAGGTATATTTTATCTAAAAAATAGTTTTCAGAAAATCGTGAAAATGCCTTAATCGTCAAAAATGCAATAAAATAAGTTTTATAGCATTTTTGAATATTTATTAATTATTTACATATTTTAAAAATCCCATTAAAAATCTATAAAAATCAATATTTTTATAGAATATTTCATATTATTTTCGAAAATACATGAAACATTAAAAAGCTCAGAAAAATGTGCTAAAATCGATTTTATTGCATATTTCGACGTTTTAGAGCGGTTTGATGCTTTTCTGAAAACTCATTTTTAGCTAAAATACTTAGATTTTCACACTTTTAAATAGAATTTCTACTGCAATTGAAATTTATGGGAAAAGTAAGCAAATTTTATGATTTTCTTTTAGGAAGCTTACTCATAGGTATATTTTATCTAAAAAATAGTTTTTCAGAAAATCCGTGAAAATGCCTTGAATCGTCAAAAATGCAATAAAATAAGTTTTATAGCATTTTGAATATTTATTAATTATTTACATATTTTAAAAATCCCATTAAAAATCTATAAAAATCAATATTTTTATAGAATATTTCATATTATTTTCGAAAATACATGAAACATTAAAAAGCTCAGAAAAATGTGCTAAAATCGTATTTTATTGCATATTTCGACGTTTAGAGCGGTTTAGATGTTTTCTGCAAAACTCATTTTTAGCTAAAATACTTAGATTTTCACACTTTTAAATAGAATTTCTACTGCAATTGAAATTTATGGGAAAAGTAAGCAAAATTTTATGATTTTCTTTTAGGAAGCTTACTCTAGGTATATTTTATCTAAAAAATAGTTTTTCAGAAAATCCTGAAAATGCCTTGAATCGTCAAAATGCAATAAATATAGTTTTATAGCATTTTTGAATATTTATAAATTATTTACATATTTTTAAAAATCCATTAAAAATCTATAAAAATCAATATTTTATAGAATATTTCATATTATTTTCGAAAATACATGAAACATTAAAAAGCTCAGAAAAATGTGCTAAAATCGCATTTATTGCATATTTCGACGTTTTAGAGCGGTTTGATGCTTTTCTGAAAACTCATTTTTAGCTAAAATACTTACATTTTCACACTTTTAAATAGAATTTTACTGAATTGAAATTTATGGGAAAAGTAAGCAAAATTTTATGATTTTCTTTTAGGAAGCTTACTCATAGGTATATTTTATCTAAAAAATAGTTTTCAGAAAATCCTGAAAATGCCTTGAATCGTCAAAAAATGCAATAAATAAGTTTTATAGATTTTGAATATTTATAAATTATTTACATATTTTTAAAAATCCCATTAAAAATCTATAAAAATCAATATTTTTATAGAATATTTCATATTATTTTCGAAAAATACATGAAACATTAAAAGCTCAGAAAAATGTGCTAAAATGCATTTATGGCATATTCGACGTTTTAGAGCGGTTTGATGCTTTTCTGACAAAACTCATTTTTAGCTAAAATACTTAGATTTTCACACTTTTAAATAGAATTTCTACTGAATTGAAATTTATGGGAAAAGTAAGCAAATTTTATGATTTTCTTTTAGGAAGCTTACTCATGGATATATTTTATCTAAAAATAGTTTTCAAAAATCTAGAAAATCCTTAATCGTCAAAAAATGCAATAAAATAAGTTTTATAGCATTTTGAATATTATAAATTATTTACATATTTTAAAAAATCCATTAAAAATCTATAAAAATCAATATTTTATAGAATATTTCATATTATTTTCGAAAAATACATGAAACATTAAAAGCTCAGAAAAATGTCTAAAATCGTATTTTATTGCATATTTCGATGTTTTAGAGCGGTTTGAGTGCTTTTCTGAAAACTCATTTTAGCTAAAATCTTAGATTTTCACACTTTTAAATAATTTCTACTGCAATTGAAATTTATGGGAAAAGTAAGCAAAATTTTATGATTTTCTTTTAGGAAGCTTACTCATAGGTATATTTTATCTAAAAAATAGTTTTCAAAAATCCTGAAAATGCCTTGAAATCGTCAAAAAATGCAATAAATATAGTTTTATAGCATTTTTGAATATTTATTAATTATTTACATATTTTTAAAAAATCCCATTAAAAATCTATAAAAATCAATATTTTTAGAATATTTCATATTATTTTCGAAAAATACATGAAACATTAAAAAGCTCAGAAAAATGTGCTAAAATCGTATTTTATTGCATATTTCGACGTTTTAGAGCGGTTTGAGTGCTTTTCTGGCAAAACTCATTTTCAGCTAAAATACTTAGATTTTCCACTTTTAAATAAATTTCTACTGCAATTGAAATTTATGGGAAAAGTAAGCAAAATTTTATGATTTTCTTTTAGGAAGCTTACTCATAGGTATATTTTATCTAAAAAATAGTTTTCAAAAATCCGTGAAAATGCCTTAAATCGTCAAAAATGCAATAAAATAAGTTTTATAGCATTTTTGAATATTTATTAATTATTTACATATTTTAAAAAATCCATTAAAAATCTATAAAATCAATATTTTTATAGAATATTTCATATTATTTTCGAAAAATACATGAAACATTAAAAGCTCAGAAAAATGTGCTAAAATCGTATTTATGCATATTTCGACGTTTTAGAGCGGTTTGTGCTTTTCTGCAAAACTCATTTTTAGCTAAAATACTTAGATTTTCACACTTTTAAATAAATTTCTACTGCAATTGAAATTTATGGGAAAAGTAAGCAAAATTTTATGATTTTCTTTTAGGAAGCTTACTCATAGGTATATTTATCTAAAAAATAGTTTTCAGAAAATCCTGAAAATGCCTTGAAATCGTCAAAAATGCAATAAAATACAGTTTTATAGCATTTTTGAATATTTATAATTATTTACATATTTTTAAAAATCCATTAAAAATCTATAAAAATCAATATTTTATAGAATATTTCATATTATTTTCGAAAAATACATGAAACATTAAAAAGCTCAGAAAAATGTGCTAAAATCGTATTTTATGCATATTTCGACGTTTAGAGCGGTTTGAGTGCTTTTCTGCAAAACTCATTTTAGCTAAAATACTTAGATTTTCACACTTTTAAATAAATTTCTACTGAATTGAAATTTATGGAAAAGTAAGCAAAATTTTATGATTTTCTTTTAGGAAGCTTACTCATGAGTATATTTTATCTAAAAAATAGTTTCAGAAAATCTGAAAATGCCTTGAATCGTCAAAAATGCAATAAAATAAGTTTTATAGCATTTTGAATATTATAAATTATTTACATATTTTAAAAATCCATTAAAAATCTATAAAAATCAATATTTTTATAGAATATTTCATATTATTTTCGAAAAATCATGAAACATTAAAAAGCTCAGAAAAATGTGCTAAAATCGCATTTTATTGCATATTTCGACGTTTTAGAGCGGTTTGATGCTTTTCTGACAAAACTCATTTTTAGCTAAAATACTTAATTTTCACACTTTTAAATAGAATTTCTACTGCAATTGAAATTTATGGAAAAGTAAGCAAAATTTTATGATTTTCTTTAGGAAGCTTACTATGTATATTTTATCTAAAAAAATAGTTTTTCAGAAATCTTGAAAATGCCTTGAATCGTCAAAAATGCAATAAAATAACGTTTTATAGCATTTTTGAATATTTATAATTATTTACATATTTTTAAAAATCCATTAAAAATCTATAAAAATCAATATTTTTATAGAATATTTCATATTATTTCGAAAAATACATGAAACATTAAAAGCTCAGAAAAATGTGCTAAAATCGTGTTTTATTGCATATTTCGACGTTTTAGAGCGGTTTGAGTGTTTTTCTGCAAAACTCATTTTTTAGCTAAAATACTTAGATTTTCACACTTTTAAATAGAATTTCTATGCAATTGAAATTTATGGAAAAGTAAGCAAAATTTTATGATTTTCTTTTAGGAAGCTTACTCATGGTATATTTTATCTAAAAAATAGTTTTTCAGAAAATCCTGAAAATTGCTTAATCGTCAAAAATGCAATAAATATCGTTTTATAGCATTTTGAATATTTATAATTATTTACATATTTTTAAAAAATCCATTAAAAATCTATAAAATCAATATTTTATAGAATATTTCATATTATTTTCGAAAAATACATGAAACATTAAAAAGCTCAGAAAAATGTGCTAAAATCGATTTTATGCATATTTCGACGTTTAGAACGGTTTGATGCTTTTCTGCAAAACTCATTTTTAGCTAAAATACTTAGATTTTCACACTTTTAAATAGAATTTCTACTGCAATTGAAATTTATGGGAAAAGTAACAAAATTTTATGATTTTCTTTTAGGAGCTTACTCATAGTATATTTTATCTAAAAAAATAGTTTTTCAGAAAATCCTTGAAAATGCCTTAAATCATCAAAAAATGCAATAAAATAATGTTTTATAGCATTTTTGAATATGTATAAATTATTTATATATTTTTAAAAATCCATTTAAAAATCTATAAAAATCAATATTAAATAAGAAGATTTCATATTATTTTCGAAAAATATATGAAACATTAAAAATCTCAGAAAAATGTGCTAAAATCGTATTTTATTGCATATTTCGACGTTTTAGAGCGGTTTGAGTGTTTTTCTGGCAAAACTCATTTTTTACCTAAAATACTTACATTTTCACACTTTTAAATTGAATTTCTACTGAAATTGAAATTTATGGGAAAAGTAAGCAAAATTTTATGATTTTCTTTTAGGAAGCATACTCATAGGTATATTTTATCTAAAAAAAATAGTTTTTCAGAAAATCAGTGAAAATGCCTTGAATCGTCAAAAAATGCAATAAAATAAGTTTTATAGATTTTTAATATTTATAAATTATTTACTATTTTTAAAAATCCATTAAAAATCTATAAAATCAATATTTTTATAGAATATTTCATATTATTTTCAGAAAAATACATGAAACATTAAAAAGCTCAGAAAAATGTGCTAAAATCGATTTTATTGCATATTTCGACGTTTAAGCGGTTTGAGTGCTTTTCTGGCAAAACTCATTTTCAAATACTTATTTCAATTTAAATAAATTTCTATGCAATTGAAATTTATGGGAAAATAAGCAAAATTTTATGATTTTCTTTTAGGAAGCTTACTCATAGGTATATTTATTAAAAAATAGTTTTCAGAAAATCTTGAAAATGCCTAATCATCAAAAAATGCAATAAAATATCAGTTTTATAGCATTTTTAATATTTATTAATTATTTACATATTTTTAAAAATCCATTAAAAATCTATAAAATCAATATTTTATAGAATATTTCATATTATTTTCGAAAAATACATGAAACATTAAAAAGCTCAGAAAAATTGCTAAAATCGTATTTTATTGCATATTTCGACGTTTAGAGCAGTTTGAGTGCTTTTCTGCAAAACTCATTTTAGCTAAATTTGATTTTCACAATTTTAAATAAATTTCTACTGCAATTGAAATTTATGGGAAAAGTAAGAAAATTTTATAATTTTCTTTTAGGAAGTTACTCATGGTATATTTATCTAAAAATAGTTTTCAGAAAATCCTGAAAATGCCTTAATTCAAAAATGCATAAAATAAGTTTATACATTTTGAATATTATAATTATTTACATATTTTTAAAAATCCATTAAAATCTATAAAAATCAATATTTTTATAGAATATTTCATATTATTTTCGAAAAATACATGAAAATTAAAAGCTCAGAAAAATTTGCTAAAATCGATTTTATGCATATTTCGACGTTTAGACGGTTTGATGCTTTTCTGAAAAACTCATTTTTATAAATACTTAGATTTCAAATTTTAAATAGAATTTCTATATTGAAATTTATTGAAAGTAAGCAAAATTTTAATTTTTTTTAGGATTACTCATTATATATTTTATCTAAAAATATTTTCAAAAATCTGAAAATCTTAAATCTCAAAAAATGCATAAAATATAGATTTTATAGCATTTTTTGAATATTATATTAAATTATTTAATATTTTAAAATCCATTTAAAAATCTATAAAAATCAATATTAATAGAAATTTCATATTATTTTCGAAAAATAATGAAACATTAAAATCTCAGAAAAATGTGCTAAAATCGTATTTTATTGCATATTTCGACGTTTTAAACGGTTTGAGTGTTTTCTGCAAAACTCTTTTTTACTAAATATTACATTTTCACACTTTTAAATTGAATTTCTACTGAAATTAAATTATGGAAAAGTAAAAAATTTTATGATTTTCTTTTAGAAGCTACTCATAGGTATATTTTATCTAAAAATAGTTTTTCAGAAAATCCTGAAAATCTTGAATCGTCAAAAATGCAATAAAATAACGTTTTATAAATTTTTGAATATTATAAATTATTTACATATTTTAAAAATCCATTAAAAATCTATAAAAATCAATATTTTATAGAATATTTCATATTATTTTCGAAAAATACATGAAACATTAAAAAGCTCAGAAAAATTGCTAAAATCGATTTTATTCATATTTCGACGTTTTAAAGCGGTTTGAGTGCTTTCTGAAAACTCATTTTCACTAAAATTTAGATTTTCACATTTTAAATAAATTTCTATGCAATTGAAATTTATGGGAAAAGTAAGCAAAATTTTATGATTTTCTTTTAGGAAGCTTCTCATGGTATATTTTATCTAAAAATAGTTTTTCAGAAAATCTGAAAATGCCTTAATCGTCAAAAAATGCATAAAATAAGTTTTTATAGCATTTTTGAATATTTATAATTATTTACATATTTTTAAAAATCCCATTAAAAATCTATAAAAATCAAATTTTTAAGAATATTTCATATTATTTTCAAAATACATGAAACATTAAAAAGCTCAGAAAAATTGCTAAAATCGTATTTATTGCATATTTCGACGTTTTAGAGCGGTTTGAGTGCTTTTCTGGCACAAACTCATTTTTCAGCTAAAATACTATAATTTTCACATTTTAAATAAAATTTTACTGCAATTGAAATTTATGGGAAAAGTAACAAAATTTTATGATTTTCTTTTAGGAAGCTTACTCATAGGTATATTTTATCTAAAAAATGTTTTCAGAAAATCTGAAAATGCCTTAAATCGTCAAAAATGCAATAAAATAAGTTTATAGCATTTTGAATATTTATTAATTATTTACATATTTTTAAAAAATCCCATTAAAAATCTATAAAATCAATATTTTTATAGAATATTTCATATTATTTTCGAAAAATACATGAAACATTAAAAATCAGAAAAATGTGCTAAAATCGTATTTTATTGCATATTTCGACGTTTTAGAGCGGTTTGAGTGCTTTTCTGGCAAAACTCATTTTTAGCTAAAATACTTAGATTTTCACACTTTTAAATAGAATTTCTACTGCAATTGAAATTTATGGGAAAAGTAAGCAAAATTTATGATTTTCTTTTAGGAAGCTTACTCATAGGTATATTTTTCTAAAAAATAGTTTTCAAAAATCCTGAAAATGCCTTAATCGTCAAAAATGCAATAAAATAACGTTTTATAGCATTTTGAATATTATAATTATTTACATATTTTTAAAAATCCCATTAAAATCTATAAAATCAATATTTTTATAGAATATTTCATATTATTTTCGAAAAATACATGAAACATTAAAACTCAGAAAAATGTGCTAAAATCGTTTTATTGCATATTTCGACGTTTTAGAGCGGTTTGAGTGCTTTTCTGGCAAAACTCATTTTTCAGCTAAAATACTTAGATTTTCACACTTTTAAATAAATTTCTATGAATTGAAATTTATGGGAAAAGTAAGCAAAATTTATGATTTTCTTTTAGGAAGCTTACTCATAGGTATATTTTATCTAAAAAATAGTTTTTCAGAAAATCCGTGAAAATACCTTGAATCGTCAAAAAATGCAATAAAATACGTTTTATAGCATTTTTAATATTTATAATTATTTACATATTTTTAAAAATCCCATTAAAAATCTATAAAAATCAATATTTTATAGAATATTTCATATTATTTTCGAAAATACATGAAACATTAAAAGCTCAGAAAAATGTGCTAAAATCGTATTTTATTGCATATTTCGACGTTTTAGAGCGTTTGAGTGCTTTTCTGCAAAACTCATTTTTCAGCTAAAATACTTAGATTTTCACACTTTTAAATAGAATTTCTACTGCAATTGAAATTTATGGAAAAGTAAGCAAAATTTTATGATTTCTTTTAGGAAGCTTACTCATAGGTATATTTTATCTAAAAAATAGTTTTTCAGAAAATCCGTGAAAATGCCTTAATCGTCAAAAATGCAATAAAATAAGTTTTATAGCATTTTAATATTTATTAATTATTTACATATTTTAAAAAATCCCATTAAAAATCTATAAAAATCAATATTTTATAGAATATTTCATATTATTTTCGAAAATACATGAAACATTAAAAAGCTCAGAAAAATGTGCTAAAATCATTTTATTGCATATTTCGACGTTTAGAGCGTTTGATGCTTTTCTGCAAAACTCATTTTTAGCTAAAATACTTAATTTTCACACTTTTAAATAGAATTTCTACTGCAATTGAAATTTATGGGAAAAGTAAGCAAAATTTTATGATTTTCTTTTAGGAAGCTTACTCATAGGTATATTTTATCTAAAAATAGTTTTCAGAAAATCCTGAAAATGCCTTGAATCGTCAAAAATGCAATAAAATAACGTTTTATAGCATTTTGAATATTTATAAATTATTTACATATTTTTAAAAATCCCATTAAAAATCTATAAAAATCAATATTTTTATAGAATATTTCATATTATTTTCGAAAAATACATGAAACATTAAAAAGCTCAGAAAAATGTGCTAAAATCGTATTTTATTGCATATTTCGACGTTTTAGAGCGGTTTGAGTGCTTTTCTGCAAAACTCATTTTTAGCTAAAATACTTAGATTTTCACACTTTTAAATAGAATTTCTACTGCAATTGAAATTTATGGGAAAAGTAAGCAAAATTTTATGATTTTCTTTTAGAAGCTTACTCATAGGTATATTTTATCTAAAAAATAGTTTTCAGAAAATCCTTGAAAATGCCTTAATCGTCAAAAATGCAATAAAATAAGTTTTATAGCATTTTGAATATTATAATTATTTACATATTTTTAAAAATCCCATTAAAAATCTATAAAAATCAATATTTTTATAGAATATTTCATATTATTTTCGAAAATACATGAAACATTAAAAAGCTCAGAAAAATGTGCTAAAATCGTATTTTATTGCATATTTCGACGTTTTAGAGCGGTTTGAGTGCTTTTCTGGCAAAACTCATTTTTCAGCTAAAATACTTAGATTTTCACACTTTTAAATAGAATTTCTACTGCAATTGAAATTTATGGGAAAAGTAAGCAAAATTTTATGATTTTCTTTTAGGAAGCTTACTCATAGGTATATTTTATCTAAAAAATAGTTTTTCAGAAAATCCTGAAAATGCCTTAATCGTCAAAAAATGCAATAAAATCAAGTTTTATAGCATTTTTGAATATTTATACATTATTTACATATTTTTAAAAAATCCCATTAAAAATCTATAAAAATCAATATTTTTATAGAATATTTCATATTATTTTCGAAAATACATGAAACTTTAAAAGCTCAGAAAAATGTGTTAAAATCGTGATTTTTGCATATTTCGACGTTTTAGAGCGTTTGATGTTTTCTGGCAAAACTCATTTTTAGCTAAAATACTTACATTTTCACACTTTTAAATAGAATTTCTACTGCAATTGAAATTTATGGGAAAAGTAAGCAAAATTTTATGATTTTCTTTTAGGAAGCTTACTCATAGGTATATTTTATCTAAAAAAAATAGTTTTCAGAAAATCCTTGAAAATGCCTTAATCGTCAAAAATGCAATAAAATCAAGTTTTATAGCATTTTTGAATATTTATTAATTATTTACATATTTTTAAAAAATCCCATTAAAAATCTATAAAAATCAATATTTTTATAGAATATTTCATATTATTTTCGAAAAATACATGAAACATTAAAAAGCTCAGAAAAATGTGCTAAAATCGTATTTTATTGCATATTTCGACGTTTTAGAGCGGTTTGAGTGCTTTTCTGACAAAACTCATTTTTAGCTAAAATACTTAGATTTTCACACTTTTAAATAGAATTTCACTGCAATTGAAATTATGGGAAAAGTAGCAAAATTTTATGATTTTCTTTAGGAAGCTTACTCATAGGTATATTTTATCTAAAAAATAGTTTTTCAGAAAATCCTGAAAATGCCTTGAATCGTCAAAAATGCAATAAATAAGTTTTATAGCATTTTTGAATATTTATAAATTATTTACATATTTTTAAAAATCCATTAAAATCTATAAAATCAATATTTTTATAGAATATTTCATATTATTTTCGAAAAATACATGAAACATTAAAAGCATCAGAAAAATGTGCTAAAATCGCATTTTATGCATATTTCGACGTTTTAGAGCGTTTGATGCTTTCTGCAAAACTCATTTTTTAGCTAAAATACTTAGATTTTCACACTTTTAAATAGAATTTCTACTGCAATTGAAATTTATGGGAAAAGTAAGCAAAATTTTATGATTTTCTTTTAGGAAGCTTACTCATAGGATATTTTATCTAAAAATAGTTTTTCAAAATCCTGAAAATGCCTTGAATCGTCAAAAATGCAATAAAATCAAGTTTTATAGCATTTTTAATATTATTAATTATTTACATATTTTTAAAAATCCATTAAAAAATCTATAAAATCAATATTTTATAGAATATTTCATATTATTTTCGAAAAATACATGAAACATTAAAAAGCACAGAAAAATGTGCTAAAATCGTATTTATGGCATATTTCGACGTTTAAGCGTTTGATGCTTTCTGCAAACTCATTTTAGCTAAAATACTTGGATTCACACTTTTAAATAAATTTCGCAATTGAAATTATGGAAAGTAAGAAATTTATGATTTCTTTAGGAAGCTTACTATAGGTATATTTATCTAAATAGTTTTCGAAAACGTGAAATGCTAATGTCAAAAATCAATAAATAATTTTATAAATTTTTGAATATTATAAATTATTCATATTTTTAAATCCATTAAAATCTTAAAATCAATATTTATAGAATATTTCATATTATTCAAAAATACAGAAACATTAAAAGTAGAAAAGTGCAAAATCGATTTATTGCATATTCGACGTTTTAGAGCGTTTGATGCTTTTCTAAAACTCATTTGTTAAAATACTTATTCACCTTTAAATAAATTTCTACTGCAATTAAATTGGAAATAAATTTTTATTTCTTTTAGGAGCTTTCAGGTATATTTATCTAAAATTTTTTAGAAAATCTTGAAAATCCTTAATGTCAAAATGCAATAAAATAAGTTTATAGATTTTAATATTTATAATTATTCATATTTAAACATTAAAATCTATAAATCAATATTTTTATAGAATATTTCATATTTTGAAAATACATGAACATTAAAGCTCAGAAAATGTGCTAAAATCTTTTATGCATATTTCGAGTTTTAGAGGTTGATGTTTTCTGAAACTCATTTTAGCAAATCTTAATTTCACATTAAATAATTTCACTGCAATTGAAATTTATGGAAAAGTAAAATTTTATGATTTTTAGGAAGCTTACTCATAGTATATTTTATCTAAAAAAGTTTCAGAAACCTGAAAATGTTGAATCGTCAAAGCAATAAAAATTTATGTTTTAATTTATAAATATTAATATTTTAAAAACCATTAAAATCTAAAATCAATATTTTTGAATATTTATTTTCAAAATAATGAACATTAAAAGCTCGAAAATGTTAAAATCTTTTATTGCTTTCTTATTGTGTTTTCGCAAAACTCATTTTTAGCTAAATACTTGATTTTCACATTTTAAATAAATTTCACTGAATTGAATTTATGGAAAAGTACAAATTTTATGATTTAGATTTTATATTATCAAAATAGTTTTCAGAAATCCTAAATGCTTGAATCGTCAAATGCAATAAAATATTTATAGCATTTTAATATTTATAATTATTTACATATTTTAAAAATCCATTAAAAATCTATAAAATCAATTTTTATAGAATATTTCATATTATTTTCGAAAATACATGAAACATTAAAAGCAGAAAAATGTCAAAATCGTTTTATGGCATATTTCGACGTTTAGAGCGGTTTGATGCTTTCTGACAAAACTCATTTTAGCTAAATACTTAGATTTTCACACTTTAAATAGAATTTCATGCAATTGAAATTTATGGGAAAAGTAAGCAAAATTTTATGATTTTCTTTTAGAAGCAATAGATATTTATCTAAAAATAGTTTTCGAAAACTGAAAATGCCTTGAATCTCAAAAATGCAATAAATAAGTTTTATAGCATTTTTAATATTTTAATTATTTACATATTTTAAAAATCCCATTAAAATCTATAAAATCAATATTTTTATAGAATATTTCATATTATTTTCGAAAATACATGAAACATTAAAAGCAAAAATGTGTAAAATCGATTTTATGGCATATTTCGACGTTTTAAGCGTTGATGCTTTCTGCAAAACTCATTTTTAGCTAAAATATTAGATTTTCCACTTTAAATAAATTTCTACTGCAATTGAAATTTTGGGAAAAAGTAAGAAAATTTTATGATTTTCTTTAGGAAGCTTACTCATAGGTATATTTTATCTAAAAATAGTTTTCAGAAAATCCGTGAAAATGCCTGAATCGTCAAAAAATCAATAAATAACGTTTTATAGAATTTTGAATATTATAAATTATTTACATATTTTTAAAAATCCATTAAAATCTTAAAAATCAATATTTTATAGAATATTTCATATTATTTTCGAAAATACATGAAACATTAAAAGCTCAGAAAATTGCTAAAATCGTTTTATTGCATATTTCGACGTTTTAGAGCGGTTTGAGTGCTTTTCTGGCAAAACTCATTTTAGTAAAATACTTATGGAAAAGTAAGAAAATTTTATGATTTTCTTTTAGGAAGCTTACTCATAGTATATTTTATAAAAAATAGTTTTCAAAAATCTGAAAATCTTAGAATCTCAAAATGCAATAAAATAAGTTTATAGCATTTTTAATATTTATTAATTATTTACATATTTTTAAAAATCCCATTAAAAATCTAAAAAATCAATTTATAATATTATTTCAATTAATTAAGTGAAATTTAAAGTTTAGAATTAGTTTGATTTATGTTTCAAATATTTTAGAAATAATTTTACTTAAAAAATTTATTAAATTTTGAAAAAAATTTAATTTAAAGCATAATATTTTTAAAATATTTATATCTAAAATCAATAAAAATAAATATTTTATATATATTATTATTTAAACATTAAAAATTTTAATTTATTTATGAATTAAAAAATTTTAAAAATTTATTCAATTATTAAATGTTAATTTGAAAACTATTAAAATTAGATTTACACTTTTAATATTTATCTAAATTTTGAAAAAAATTTTAATTTAAATCAATTTTTATAAATATTTTTGAAAATCTTAAATCTAAAAATCTATAAAATAATTTTTAGAATTTTATTTTTTAAAAATTGAAAATAATTAAAAATTTAAAATATTTTTTAATTTAAATTTGAATT